>RJWK010032503.1:0-23641 GCA_004363435.1 Platanista minor | reverse complement strand
CGGACCGGGGCACGAACCCATGTTCCCTGCATCGGCAGGCGGACTCTCAACCACTGCGCCACCAGGGAAGCCCTCACTTCAGTGTCTTGAGCCACAGGCCTGGAAGGTGATGATGGTGATGGAGAAAGGGGGAGAGGGACAGGATTTAAATCAAGCACAGCATTCGACTTTAGACTAGATTGATTTTTTTTTTTTTAATAAATTTATTTATTTATTTATTTTTGGCTGTTTTGGGTCTTCGTTGCTGCGTGCGGGCTTTCTCTAGTTGCAGGGAGCAGGCGCTACTCTTCAGTGTAGTGCACAGACTTCTCATTGGGTGGCTTCTCTTGTTGCGGAGCACGGGCTCTAGGTGCGTGGGCTTCAGTAGTTGTGGCAGGTGGGCTCAGTAGTTGTGGCTTGTGGGCTCTAGAGCACAGACTCAATAGTTGTGGCACATGGGCTTAGTTGCTCCGCGGCATGTGGGATCTTCCCGGACCAGGGCTCGAACCCGTGTCCCCTGCATTGGCAGGCAGATTCTTAACCACTGCGCCACCAGGGAAGCCCAACTAGATTGATTTTTAATAGCTGACAAAGACGTAAGAGTCAGAAAACCTGTCTAAGATGTGAAGGGACACAAAAGACAAATTTGCTGTAAAAACATGGTTCAAAGTAGTGATTGAAGAAAAAGAAACTGCTTCTAGTTTATACTCTGCAGAATTGAGCCTGCTCAACAATAGGTAATCTTTATACAGTCCTTACTATGGGCCAGGTACTCTGTGAAGCATTTCACAAATAGTCATTCACATAGACCTGTGAGGTGAGCACTATTATCACTGTCATCATCCCCATTTTACAGGGGAGGAAACTGAGGCACAGAGAAGTTGAGCAATTTGCGCAAGAGCATCACTAGAGCTGGCATTTGATCACAGGCAATCTGGCTCCCAAGTCTATGGTTTTAGCCATTAAAGTTACACTGCCTTGCCAACCATTCACTTTCATATGGCATTCTATTCTGGTGTGGTTTTTCCCTCTTGGGTCTTTTGAGGCTGACATTTCTCTTCTTTCTACCCTGTTTGTGGTTAAACTTAGTGCATGGAGGACAGGAATAGAGGTTTTAATAGTTTAAAATGAGGTACTGGACTTGCATTTCTAAAATGACATTTTCCCAAATGGTATGAACTTTAAACAAAAACATGTAAGGTCTGACATTCTGATTTAAGCTCTGAGCAGGGCCAGTGAACAACTAATGCTGACCTCTTCCTACACACACTACAAATTTACACGTTTATTTGATTCTTAAGTTTTTCTCCTAGATCTTGATTGCATTATGAGATCTAGGCCCAGATGGGCATTTCATAAATGCTTTTTGACAATGATTAGAAGGCTTATTTAGTCTTCTAGACTTGTTCCGCATATATCCAGGATAAAAATAATGTCTTGCATCTTGATGACCACTTGTTTATTTATTATTGAGACCCATAATAAGTAGCACACGTGGTCTCTGCAGCAGGAAGCTTCTGAGGCATCTAATAGAAACTCAAACCCAAGTTGTCTTAAATGCAAGGAAAAGGCAGAATTTGTTTCATTAAACAAGTCAGTGGCGTCATCAAGAACCCGTTTTTTTCTTTCTTTCTATTTTTCAACTCTGCCTTACTTACTGTATAGGCTTTGACCTAAGGCTGGTTTTTCCTCCTAGCTAGAAAATGGCTGCCAGTGGCACCTGGGATACTTGCTTCCTTGTTCATCCAGCAGGATAGACAGGGAAAACCTCTTTCTCAAACCATAGATTGTTAAGTTCTTTCCTTTAGTTTAATTGGGCCACACATCGATTGACTAAGAGTAATAAGCACCCACCGCCCTGGAAACGTGGATACTAGAACACAGTTGTGGTTCTATTAGAAGGAAGAAGGAGCATATAGATGTTGGGGAGGCTCTGAAGCTGTTTCTTCATCTGGAAAAAGGTGACTTATCAGAGAATCTTGCAGAGAATCATGATGCTCAGAGATAACGTATGTAGGGTTGCCGGATTTAGCAAATAAAAATAGAGAATGCCCAGTTAAATTTGAATTTCAGATAAACAGCAAATAATTTTTAGTATGAGTATGTACACCTCTTTCTACAAACGTTGCAGATTTACACATTGATTTGCTTTTTAAGCTTTTCTCCCAGATTATGAGGTCTGGGCCCAGAGGGGCATTTCAAAAATTTTTTTTTTTCTTTTGACAGTGATTAGAAACCTTATTTAGCTCTCTACCCTTGTATCCAGGATAAAAATACATACTTATACTAAAAAATTATTCATTGTTTATCTGAAATTCAAATTTAACAGGCCTTCTGTATTTTATCTGGCAACTCTAAATGTATGCAAAGTTCTTGGCACATAGCAGGCATTCATTCAGTGGTAAGTATTAGTGTTCTTTCTATATAAGAAAAGAGCTCAGTTAAATGGCAGCATGGTGCTTTTTAACTCTTACTAACATAGAAAATATATGCTTTTGATCAAAATTGCAATTAACTGAACTAGATGTGACTCTAAGAATCCCTTCACCACTACTCAAAATGAGATCAAAGCAAAGGTCCCTAAGGGGAGGGTCATATTTGCATACATGGAATGGCACATTATAAAGCATCTAATATTACCACTTAAAACTAAATTGAACTTGCATCACCGGATAGTTAGTTATTGGTCTTTCCTTATCTTGTTCTAAATCTATACAGATAAACCATTCTTCATTTGATTCAAAGGTAATGCTGCTACAATTCCTGGGACAAAGGCACTAACATACAAGATTGAAAATGGAGTGATTGCCCCAGGAATTCTAGCTCCACGTGGGTGAAGCTTGAGGTCACGGCAACTGTTACTTTGCATCTGGAGGAGGCAGGAGACTCTGCAAAGCTCTCTGCTGTTGCCTCTGACTCCATTTTCCTTCACTGCTAATTCATTGTTCCTACCTGTAAATTTTTCTAATATGCTTCCTGAGAAGCCAAAGAGAAAGCAGGCACCTTCATTTTCTCATCAAATATTCACCATATTATGAAAAGGAAAACCCTACTGACTTGGCACTGAATGGCCAAACCCAGCATATTGTTACATATTGTTACCAGATTCACAACAGGAATAGATTAAGTGGATTTTATCCAAGATATGTAATTCCCATTACAGTACAGTACTGCGTATTTCTAATTTGGTGGCTGCTATGATCTCACACACTGCTTATTTTCTGTGCTTTTCCTATAAACCAGAAAAAAAAAATCTGTTTTTCCTGTTTCTTTTTTTAAGTGGAAATTATTATGCACATTACATAGATTAGTCTGCAATGTCTTTAAAAGTATTATTTTTCCTAGTTTTCAAAAAGTAGCATTGGAAATGTATCTCTTTCCATTTCATCACCTCTTCATCCTCGTTGGAAACTTGATCCATAGTAGGTATTAAGATTTTTACATTTCTGCTGGTTGGGCGATGACTTCATTTCTTTCATGCCAGCTGGGGAATCTTGTATGGCTGAGCATTGGACCGAAGGAGGGCTGTGGGTTGATGCTGCTGCTTAACAGCCGTTTGCATGTATCCAGCTGCTGTGTAAGGAATCCTCAGGCTACTAGTTTTTTGCACCTAAATCACCCAAGGGATCGCAGGCTGATGGACGAGTGTATGTGTGAATGTGTGTATGTGTGCGTGTGTGTGTGTGTGTGCGCATCTGCAACAGATGGGCATCAGCAGCAATGGATTTTGATATCATTTTTACCAACAACAGAGGTAAACAGTCCTCCATCCTTTATTTCCAAGCAGTGCCTCGGCTTCCGCCCCAAATATGCTCTACCCCTCTTCTCCGATCCCCCACCCCCGCCCGCACGTGTCCCTAGGGAGGAAGAGGCCAGGATAGCTGCGCTGCAGGCAGGATTCCCCCTTTTTTTCCGCTGTGACAGGCGGATTCCCGGGCCTCCTCGGCCCCCCAGCCCCGCAGCCGCCCCTTTCCCAGTCACGATCTTCCCCCCCATCCCCCCTCCCTTCGAAAGCTCAAGGCTCGGGCCCCGCCCCTCCCAGCCGCCCAGCCCAGGTTGCTAGGGCCTGGCGGGGCAACCAAACCTGGCGCGCGAGGAGGCATGGCGCGCGCGTACGCGCGCAGAGAAGCTTATACAGGGAACCAGCTGCCTTCTGCTTCGGGGACCAGTGCACGAGCGGCGCGGGCGGGACGCGCGAGCCCGAGCCCGAGAACGAGCGCTCTCTCCTTATTGGTTCCTATCAGAAGTGGGCGGGGCGAAGGCGGGACCTGGCGGAGCCTGAGAAGCTTCCCTATTGGTCCAAACAGGAGGGTTGGGGCGGGGCAGTTAGCAACTTAGGCTGCGCGTTCGCCTGAGAGAGAGGGCGGGGTCGAAGGTTTCGATTAGTTGTCGCCGCCGCTGGGCAAGGTAAAGCGGCGACGGCGGCCTCGGGAGCTGTGGGACCCTGGCTGGAGGTGGGGAACTCGGCGGGGTGAGTAGACGCGCCGCCACCCGCCCGCCAAGCCTACTTGTCCTCATTCGGCCCCGCGCCCACCCAGCTTCTCCTGAGAGAGGGGACCCACCCGGTCTCCCCGGGCAGACGTGAGACGGGGAGGTGGCGCGGGTCCCCCCAGAATGGGGCGACGCGGCGAGGGCACCCCAGTCTGGAGTGGCTCTTCCTCGGCGCCCCATTGCGCCGCTGGAGGGGTACTTCCCCGGCGAGGAGCTGGGGATGTATTTTGGGGTGTAGAGAGACGGGAGGGTGTGAGGAGGGGCGGCGGGTCGAGGCTGCCCCGTGGGGCTCCCCTCAGCGGCGGGTCTGCTGCATCCCCGCCCCGCCGCTCCCGCGGCCCGAGCTCCCCAGGGCTTGCGGCGAGGGAAGCCCCTTCCCGCCGGCGCTGAGGAGGAGCCTGCGCTTCGGAGCCCCCCGCCCGAGTTCCGTGGGAGTCCGGGACCCGCCAGGGACTGCGAGCTGCGGCCCCGGCCCTGCTGACCTTGGTCGCCTGCGAGGGTGGGCGAGAGACCCTCCGCCTGCCCCGCGGTTCCTCCAGCTTCCCCCGAACAAGTTTCAGGCGGCGTTATGAAGTTCAAGACTAGCATAGTGGGGAGAAGAAGAAATTGGCCCCTTCCCAGACCTTCGTACCCTTTGGACCCTCATAGAAATTAAATCCTGGGGTTTGGAACCATTTCCCAGAACGAACAGGTTCTGCTCGCATTGACACGTTCTGTGCCCACGTTGGGGGAAAAAATAACCTGAACATATTTCAGTGTAAAGGCAGATCTTCCTTGAGGGTTTTGTTTTTCGCTTCACTTGAGTGTTAAAGCACAGATGCCTGAAAAAGAAAAGCCTGATCTTAGTATCTCCACAGTGAGATTAGACGGATGCTGTGATATTTAAGTAGTTGCAGATCAGTGTTCTGTTAACACAGTCTATTTTAATTGACTGAAATTTAAGCTGATTTTAGAAAGTATTGCAGACACGGAATAATTTCTTTCCGTGCATCTGAATTAGGTTTGTTTGGATGTAATGGTTCATGTAGTTAAATAAAGTAAAGGATTACACAAATTAATTTGTCCGGGAGCATTTGACCGAAACAGGAGACGTAAATATGTACAGAATAGAATTATCGCCTTAGGTAACATCTGCTGGAACATTTCCAGGTTGTTCCTTTCTTGCTGTAGGGTTACAAAAGAAGGCATCTTTACCGAGGCTGTTCGGAGTTATTTGTGAATGACATTTAGATGTAAATTTGTTTTAAATTTTTTAAGTGTTTTAAAATATTTTATTCATAAAATGTGAAGAGTTGAAGGGGGGGTAGTATAATCTTATATTTAACAACCCAGTTACGGTCATTAATAATACATTTTTTAAAAAGGTGTGTCTCTTTTTGACATGATAGTTGAGCACCTTAGCAATCCTTTTAATTTCTTTATTAAGAGTACTGTTTTAGGTTTGAGCATTTTTGGCGTTGACACTGGAACGGGAGTAAGGAAGCCTGCAGCAGTATTACCAGTTTGACACCACCAGTGGGTGTTTCTGTTGACAAATGCAGAGAAGAGAACATTTGGGAAGGAAATCTTTTTTCTAAGGGTGGGGGGTGGGGGAGTGAGGGAGTGAGGGACGGAGCCAGAAGAGAGAAGCTGTAGAAGAACTAAAGCTGCCAGCACAGTGTATGCTGAGCATTTCACAAGTACAAGGAAAGCTAATTAGGATAAAATAATTCAGTTTGGCTGTATTAAATAATAGAGCTCCAAAAGAGGCATGCTAAATAAAGTTAATCATTACAAGAGTGTTAAATAATCTACTATTTCAGAGGGGTTGGAGGGTCTTCAATTGTCAAATCCCTTTGAATTGTCTTGCCTTTTAACCTAATCAATGCAAGGATTAATTTGATATATATGTATACATAGAAAACTGTTTAGTATTCTAATTTTGCTTATTTAGCAAGTTTTCTGAGCCTGATTTTTTTAAAAACAAAATTTGGTATATCAAAAAAATAATTAAGAGGGACTTCCCTGGCGGATCAGTGGGTAAGACTCTGCGCTCCCAATGCAGGGGGCCCGGGTTCGATCCCTGGTCAGGGAACTAGGTCCCACATGCTGCAACGAAAGATCCCCCGAGCCACAACTAAGACCCGGCGCAGCCAAATAAATAAATATTTAAAAAAAATTAGAAATAAGCATTCTTTCTCCAGAGAGGATTCCTTTTTTTTTTTTTTTCCTGCTCAGATTTATAATTTATTCATGATTTAGGGGCTTGTGGTAGGGATTTTTTACCCCTTAATCTCAGGTGTTTGATATTCTACTCATGCAAGTTCCCTGGGCTAAATGTGCCGTTATTTTCATTGTAATTTTCTTGGAGTCATTTAAATCAGAGTGTGGCATCCACAGTATTCCCTGGGGTTTTAAAAGAAAAGGCTCCCATTGAGGGAAATTGCAGGGCCATCTTGCATAGATGAGTAATAGAAGGTTGACTGATTGGGAATCAGATGTATTCTGTTCCAAATGTGCTGCATGGAGTTAAGGCAGTCTCATTTAATAACAACCAGATTTTACTTGGTATTTCTGCTTTGAAGGTGCGGTATTGTTACAAAACGAAATACAGAGGTGGAGACATTTCGTCAAGTATGCCTTCCCACTGCCGCCTGCACCCACCCCCCAGCCTTGCTTCACCACTGTGTCTAAGAATCTGTGAGAGACGCTTTCAACAATAGTTGCATTGTTGGAAATGACAGTGGCTTCTGTTGCAGAAATTCAACCTTTCATTATGATTTATGTTTCAATTTAATTTATGGTAGAAAATTCCAGTATATCTGAGAATATGGCTGTGGAATTTGTAAGGAGGTAAGCAGAGAAAGGAAGCCTTCTTCAGTGTGTCTGTTAAAAGTTCACCTTTTTTTTCCCCTTTTTATTTTGATAACTTTGGTGGTTATCTCCTTTATTTCTAATACATGTTAGAGGGTATGTTAACATAGTACTTCATTTTTGGCTGTTAGTGTGGGGATATGACTTTTTCATTAATAACTTGATGTCAGATAATAACAGAAGGCATTTAAGAACAAACGAATCCACATACTTAGATCCAAAATGTGAGGGGGAATCCTTTAGGTAATGCTTAATTTTGGTACAAGAATAGCAGAATTTGAAGTATTAAGTCACTTTTTGAGTAGAAAAGAGTTTACTCAGAATTTGATAATTTTAGTTTCTAAAGTTTTAATTTTTGGCAACATTGAATTTCTTGATAGAGACAGAGATCGAACCTCAAAGGTTCTTTATCATCTGATGATGAAGTCAGTTGGATCACATATTTCAACTTGAGAAAATAATGTGATTGAAAGACTATATTTAAACTTTCTGTTTGGGAGGGTTTTCCAATTTACTTTCTATCTTAAATTCAACATTAGAACTCTTGTTGGTGATGCATCACTTACTTTAGTGTTTGGATTCAAATTCTTGATAGTTTCTAGAATGTTTCCTTTATATAGAGCAGTGCTTGGAAGACTGGATTATTCAAAGATCTGGCCTCATTTCTTATTCAAATTTGTACAGTTACTTCTTAATACTGTGTGATATGAACTTGGGTACACTTCTGTCAGTGGGAAATGAAAGCTGTGAGTGAGGACCTTCCACCTAAAGAGGCTGATAACATTTAGACAATTCAGATTTGGGAATTAACAGAAAATTATTTATTAGGTTAAAAGGACTTAACCCATTCGAGTCTTTGGAATTGATTGTCCTCATTTTGAATTAAGCTCTTAGAAGCATTTGTGTTTGAGATAGTTCTAATTAGGGTCAAGTTTTGGGTGTGGTCAGTTCTAATTAGGGTCAAGTTTTGGGTGTGGTCTCTTTTGGGCAGTTTTCGCTCTAATAATTAAATTCTAATATTCTATTTATTGAGCCTTACTGAATACCAGGTACTATGGCAAATAATTTATTTGCATGAATATATGTGTGTATGTGTGTTCTCACAACATTCCTATGAGGTAGATGTTTTTCTTATTTCCCGTAGACGCTTGACCAAATGGGCTGAGGGAGAGAAAATATTTTACCCAGATTACCTAGCTAGTCAGTAGCTGAGGCAAAACTTCCATTGAAACCGGTATGACTTGAACATGTGCTCTTCAAAACTATGCTTTCTGCTTCTCTTTAGAAATCTGATTTCCCAAACATGTTTTGAGCTCCTACTGTATTTCACTCCTGGGGTGGTTACTGGAGTTATAAATATGCCTCCTGGAGTTCATAGGCTCCATTGGTAAGGCTGCCTGACCTTTAGTCACATGGGAGGCTGGACTCAGATCCATTAGCACTGATGGATAGGACAGCTGCACGTTCAGACTTTTCTAAGAGGGTCGTTAGTTCTGTTTCTTCATAAATGAAGGTTGTACATAATTATTTACACTCAAATGAGGTAGCTGTTTCTAATTAACCACTTGGTATTTCATGTTTCTTCATGTTCCATTTTAACTTTTGATTGACTTTGATTAAATTTGCTACACTAATAAAGGCTGTGAAGATATTCCTTGAATTCAATTTTGTGGTTTAGATGCACTCTTGAAGTAAAATGGCAGCCATTACAATCTGCAGATGGGTATCTATCTCTTCTGTAATTGTAATGACTTCAGTGAAATAAAATTTGGAGGTAAAGTCTACAGAGATACGTTATTGATGTTGCTTAACACTATGTAGGAGTTGCAGTTTGACAAAATTTTTCTACTTGCAAGTAGAATTTTCTGTTACCTGTAGCCTCTTATGGGTGTGTGTGTGTGTTTAAACAAGACCCATCCTTAAGAGAGCTACAGTTGCTTAGTCCAAAGGAACCCCCAGAGGTCCATGTTAGGGAGAAAAAGGACTGTTAACATCTTATTCTGTAATTGATGAGAATCACTTTTGCCAGTTATTAAAGTTAGAAAGGAGTGATGAATATTGTAGAACCTCAGGGCTGGAAATCACCTGGGCCAAAGCAGGACAGTTGTTCTACCAAGATGGGACCTATACAGAAGTGCTGTGGATTTCTTTACCGAGTATGGGTTTTGAATATGCATTTTTAACAGTTTTATTGAGGTATACTTTACATACCATAAAATTCATGTTTTAACTGTACCATTCAATGATTTTTTTTTTTTTTTCTTGGTAGATTTATGGAGTTGTGTAACCATCACTACAATCCAATTTTAGAACATTTCCATCGCCCCAAAAAGATCTCTCCGGCCAACACACATTTTTTTAACCTTATTTACTTGCTTCCACTTAGATCCTTTTATCATTAGACACTGATAAACGAAATCATGTAGATCTTAAAAGATATGTCTTTTAAAAATACCTTCTTACATGTATTACAATTTCTTAGTACTTTTTGTGTATTCAAAAGTTTTTGCCTAAACATGATATGTAGCAGAATATAGAGGACAGTACTGCAAGTGCCAACCTTGTCTTTGTGGTTTTGATTTGATTCTGTTTTGATCTTTTTTAAACCCGCAAATAAAATACAGTGCTCTTAGTAATATGTTGGAAAAGCAGAAATAAGAAATCAAGGTAAAAGTAATATAATTATTGGGCAAGAAAAAATTCCTTTAGGATTTAAGACCAAGGGCAGAATAATTAGTTTTCTTGATTTTAAGCCAATAACATTGTGCATTTTACTGTTTGAGCTCTAATCCCCCTTGAGAGATCCATGCCTACGGTGCATGCCAGAGAGTAGGCTTCATTAAATTCAGGTATGCAAACGCATTGTCTACTTTTTGCAGTACTTCAGAATGGATTGTTGGGAGATTTAGAAATAGTTTAACCTGCAAGGTACTGTAGCTGCTTTTCCCTGCCTGCATCGTTTTTTTTTTCAGTTACCCTGAAGGGTAGGCAGGGGAGTTAAAGCTCCCTTGGGAACGAGTTGTACAGGATGGGATGAATTCCACCCCTTTGGTTCCCAGGTACTCTCTCTTTGCTCCCTGTTCTACATGTGTAGATGGGCACTGCTGATAGGATAGCTTGGGGATGTTATTTTTTGGGTACACAAAATAGAGGAATGCAGTTGTTTGGTTGGAAGGAAAGTGTTTTGGAAACAAACTTTCATTGCTTTTAGATGAACATTTCTCTATGGAAAGTGACACTTACAAGTGCCAGGCAGGTAAATCAATACCTTCTTGTGTGGTAGGTTGTGTCTGGATTTTTTTTTTTTTTAAATAAATTTATTTATTTATTTTTGGCTGTGTTGGGTTTTCCTTGCTGCTCGCGGGCTTTCTCTAGTTGATGCGAGCAGGGGCTACTCTTCATTGTGGTGCGCAGGCTTCTTATTGCGGTGGCTTCTCTTGTTGCGGAGCACAGGCTCTAAACGTGCGGGCTTCAGTAGTTGTGGCACGTGGGCTCAGTAGTTGTGGCTCGCGGGCTCTAGAGCGCAGGCTCAGTAGTTGTGGCGCAAGGGCTTAGTTGCTCCGCGGCATGTGGGATCTTCCCAGACCAGGGCTGGAACCCCTGTCCTCTGCATCGGCAGGCGGATTCTTAACCACTGCACGACCAGGGAAGCCCCTGTGTCTGGATTTTTAATAACAAACAGAAAGGACACAGCACTGCTCTGATAATAATAGTTTACTGTAAATTCAATCATAACTGGCTTGAAATAATTTTACTTTAAAAAAAAACCTGTTTAGTTGCTATGGCTGTGTGATTCTGTTGTTACTTTGTATTCTTTGTTAAGAGAAAGGCCTAATATCAAATAGCAACAAATGAAGAGCTTTCTGACTTTGATTTGGAGGGAAATAGTGATTTCGAAAGTAACAACTTTGGTTTCTGGAAGTTAGTTAACAAAACATATGGATGAATACATTATGTTTTTTGTTTGTTTTTAAGACTGCTTTAAATTATTTTAGGTAAGTTGCAGTTTTAGATCTCAGTTTTAGGTTTGGTACTATGCCTAAAGATTAGGTTCTTGGCAGTGTAAGATCATATTATAATAATCAGATTAAGCACACACACACACACACACACACACATACACACATACACACGCGAGGAAGATGTGGCAGATAAAAAATGGTGATAAGTAACAGTTGAAGAACAACTTACTGACTTGGATTTGCCCAGTTACCCCAATATTGGCCAAGAGTAGTAGAAACTAGTTTCCTGATGAATGGAATCTTTCAGAGATTATGAAAGCTGGTTCAGATGTGACACATCCTAGAATTTATCCACAAACTCCATCCTGGTTTGTGAGCCAATGGTGGATGTTTTAACTTTAATCGCTAGTAATTATTACTGGTAATATTACCACTAAAATTTAAGATTAGCATTGCAAACAAAGAAAAAGTTTTATTTTGTTAGTAATTGAAAATAGTTGAGGTAGAACAAAAACTAATTTTGTGCAAATTGGTGTTTCATAATTTGTTATTTCTTTCTAAAGTAACCTGTCCTATATCCCGAGAATCCGTCCTTCATTTAGCAAATACTTATTGAGTGTCTACGGTGTACCACAAACTGTGATAGAGGCTGGATAGAGTGATACATCAAAGGGAAGTAGGCCCTCAGAGACTTCATAGGCTTGAAATGGAGGCAGAGGAGAAGTACCAGGCACTAACAGGGTAGGGGGTTCTGCCACGTGGGGAGCAGGTAGGAAGGGCACGCTGAGGAGGTAACATTAAGTGGGACCTGAAGGATGAGAAGGGCATGCATGGTTTAGTCGGGGAAATAAGTTTTTGCGGCAGAAAGTGCAAATGCCCTCAGGCAAGTTGAGAGAAATAGAGGCTTTTGAAAAACGGAACCTTTTAAAGAACTGAAAGAAATCCGAAATGGCTGGAAGGTAGAGAAGCAGGTGATGACGCAGAAGTAGGCAGGGGCCAGGTCTTGAAAAGGCTTAGTAGGCCATCTGCTGGGTTTTTGAACTTGTCCTGTCTCCTGGGAAGCTATTGAAGGTTTTAAGCAGAAATGTGACATGAAATGAAATGCTGCAAAAAACAAGAGTTTTAGCTCAATGGAACCTTGATGATTTACCAAAAAGGTCATAATCCCTGCAAGGTAAAATATTCTTTCCTCATCTCATTAAAAAGTTTGCAACTGCCTTCTTGGTTGATTGTGATTTGTGATACTCTTTTCATTGTTTTTATAGAAATTACCTTCAGTTTTCTAAAGGCTCCTTTTCTTTTATCCTTCACCAGTCTGTTAACCTTATATAGGAATGTCATTTCTATTTATAACTGAGTTAAAATTTTTTTCTAACAGTTTTAGCTCTCTTCCGTATTTAAACTTAAAACTCTTCACTGGTTTCTTTTTCCCCCAGACATCTTTAATCTGCTCAAGGTTTTAATGAAACATTTCATTGAATATCAGTATTAAATTTGCTTTATTCTTTTCTTTCCCCAAATACAATGTCTTATGTCTAGTTTAATATTTTTCAGCATTTATGCTATTTCATATGTTATGAAATCTCATTTGAGCACCTACAGTGTTTTTAGAGAATTTTGTTAATAATGTTTAGAATCACTAATCTTTAGCAGGAATACCATTTTCAAATCTGGTTCACATTCTGTGGTTTTACCATCTTTTATATTAAACTAGTCTCTGTTGAGCTTCTTACTTTCAAGTGAGCTTATGTATATAAAAGTGCTCCACAGGTTTTATTTTATATATCCTGATTTGTTTCTTTCTCCTTCTACAGTGCGTATCCCTACATGCTCAGTTCATTTTTGGAGATCTTCAACCACGCTAAGTTTTTCTTGCTTTGATGACTGAACAAGCATTCATTCAGGGCTTCCTTGGTGTTAAAGTGGTTAGTTTGTGTCAGTGTAGAATACCATTGTGCACTTCCCCTCCATGTATGCAAAGAATAACCACAGCATCACCTCCTTCTTCAAATATTTCCTTTGAAATCTACATTTTGATGCAGTCTCTAACTTAGCTCACTTTGGCCTTGAGTTCTGAGGCTTTTCTGAACCATTTTATACCTGCTCTGTATTCTTTCCTTGTTGATTTTTTTTTTTTTTTTTTCCCTTGTGCTGGTAACTTGAAGAATTTACAGTGGTTTTGTGTCATTACTATTTTCACTTCCTATCCAGCCCAGGACATTTATTTTTAAAGAGTTGCCTCATTTTAGAGTTTGATGTTTTTGTGCTAGTGGTTTCTCTACCATCCACAGTGACTGCCCTTGATTTGGAGTTGTGCTTTCCAGTCTTGTCCTTCTGTGCAGGGTTGGTAAAGGAAGGCCATACTTGTCTTTCTTTGACTAACTTTATGATGAGGTGATGATTTGGGTATCTTGGTGTCACTGTGATGGTAGGTGGTGGAGATACAAAGCCAAGCTGTGGTGTGGTGCCCTTTTATGGAGTTTGTATTCCAGCAGAAGAGGCCAAAAGCAGTGACTAAAGAACAGGATGATATGCACATTTAGATGGAAACACAGGGTGCTGGTACTGTAGGCCAGAAGAGGTGCACTTGACGCAGACCTAAGGGGACTGGGGAAAGTAATGATTCCTGAGCATTTGTGAAGAGTCTTAAAGGAGGCCCAGAATGTCAAGTGAAGGGAAGGGGTTTTCTGGTAGAAGGTGTATTCAAGCACCTGGATCTAAGAGCATATAAAGCTGGGTGAATAGCAAGAAATGACGTGGATTTATATATTGCATGCCTTCCTTGCTTTGATGCTTTGACTCCAGTGACATCCCAGGACCTTGGTTTTCTTTCTTTATGGCCATTCGGCTTTTTTTCTGTTCATTTTCACTTTTACCTGAGAGTATACATAGGAAATACTAAAGCCAGGAGTTTAAATAGGGGTGGGACTTTGGTAAAGTGGGTAAGCAGGTGGTATCAGTTTTCTACTGTAAGCTCCCTGGAGGCATGGAGTGTTGCCTGTTGTCGCCTGAGCATCTAGGGCATTGCCTGGCACAGAGGAAATGCTCAATAAATATTTCTCTTGTGAAAGGTGCCTTTTTTTCCTGCTCCCCCATCTCCTCCTGTCAATGCCTTCTTCCTTGTTTAGTGGTTTCTCTTCTCTGTCAGTAACCTGTCTAGTGGATCTTCCTCCCTGCTCGTCCTGTAGACGTGCCTGTCCTGTAGGTCTAGTCACTGGTCTTGGACATAGTTGTGTTATAATTGGATCCGTGTTGATGTATAGCTAGGTGCCAATGGCTCCCTCTGTGAGACTCCTCAAACTTCTGTCAACATTTACAGTATGGTAGATGAAGGGGAAGCCAAAGTTTACAAATATAAGAATGATATTTCTTTGAATTTTTTCATGATTTGTTGCATGAATTCATAGAAGTGCTGAGTTCCGTTCCATAATAAGCTCTTGTATGTGTGTGCATATGTGTGTTTGTATATATCTGCGTTGTACCTTACTTAACATTAAGCAAAACCAGCATTCTGAGAAGATGTTTGCTTGTTTATTATGTGGCTTCACCCCCAACCCCCATCACTGCTTAGGTCCCTCAGATTGGGAAGCTAGTTTTAAATGTGTTACCACATTGAGGTAAAATATGTGTCTTACAGAAAGGCTCTCTAGGATGCAATGATTTCACCAAAGAATCTATTGTACACTAACAGTTGGTTAGTTAGATGGAGGGCTTTAAAAAAAGTTATTTATTTTATTTTTAGATGCTGTAGTAGACTTTTAAGTATCCTCTCTACATTTTGGTAATTTCTCATATTATAGGTCCCACTTTCCCAGAAAACTCATCCCCAGTCTCTTTTACAGCTAGGATACAGGCTTGTGACCTAGGTTTGACCAGTCATTTACACAGAGTGAGACTTGTATATAGAAGTGAGCATTGTGAGGTGGCCATCATGTGTAGTTGAATTGATGACCTGGTGATCATGTGGACAGAGGTGTTTGGTGGGGGCAGAGCTTATGGAATTCAGTCTCAAGTGGTGTTGGTGCTCAGCGGTATAATTGTTGTTTGTTTGTTTTTTTGTTTTTATCTTCCTATTTTCTGATCATTTGGAATTTGTGTTAGATGTCTTATATTAACTCTGGAATATTTTCAGCCATTATCTCTTCAAATATTTCTTTTGTCCCATTCTCTCTTCTATTTCTGTGATTCCAGTTACCAGTATGTTAGAACCTTTGATATTGTCCCACACCTCTTGAATGTCCTGTTTTGTTTTGTTCTGTTTTTCACTCTTTTTTCTCAGTGTTTTCGGTCGGGGTAATTTTCTACTGACGTCTTCAAGTTCACTGATTCTTTCCCTGGCTGAGTTGAGTCTACTAAAGAGCCCATTGAAGGCATTCTTCATTTTTCTTAACTGTATTTTTAATTTTTAGCACTTTCATTGTATTCTTTCTTATAGTTTCCTTCTCTCTGCTGAGTTACCAATCTGATTTTTCATGTTTCCCTTTTGGGTTAGAGCTCGAAACATGTTACTCATAGTATTTTAACTTTGATTCTAGATATTTCCAACATCTGGTTCTGTGTCTAGTTCTGACATGTTCTTTGTCTTTTCTGAATATTGTTTTTTCTCTGCTTTTTGTTATGCCTTGTGATTTTTTTTTTATTGTAACACTGACTTATTTTGTAGAACAGTAGAAACTGAGGTGCAAAAATTTTTTTTCACTTTGAAAGCAGTCACTGTTTAAAAACTGACCAGATTACAGAAATAATCATGGTAGATACCTTAGTTTATCCTTCTAATAAGCCTGTTGATCTGGTCTTCCCTGTTGCCAGCATCTCTACATTCTAATGGGTGGTCTTTTTCTTCGTTCCACCTCATGGAGAAGACAGTTTGAAGGGCCACAGGAAGTTGTTTGCTTCTTTGAAACGTTTTCCAACAGTATAGATCTCATGAATCAGGTCCTCCATGCAGATAATGCCGTATTTACAAAGAGATAGAGCAATCAACATGTTATCTGTCTGGGCAATTCACTTGTTGATTTTGCCATAACCATGCTAGTAGATCAGTTCATTTACTGACTTCACGTTTGGATACCCCCATGCAATACATGGTTCCACAATTCTCAGCATGTTAGTTGAAGCCTGTTGAGCTTCACGTGGGTGCCATTGAAGATCTGACGGAGGTGGAGAAGCCTGCAACACCTTTTGGACCTTTGGGCTCACGCCACTGATATCTCTGATCCTGATGACAAATGCCAATTTGGCCTCTACGGGTACATAGAAGTTGCTGTCTTTTCTTGTCATCCTCACTATTCAAATCTCAGTTCTGTACATCTGCCTGTATTCCTTGTGATAGTGCTTAGCTTTTTCATAGATAATCTTCCTCTTTGCCTTTCAAAGCATCTTCTGGGCATACTTCTTTCTCAGGCTCTTGATCTTAAGCTCTGCGAAATTCTTTTGCTTTTTCTTAAGGGTTTCTGGCACAGCAGGAACCTTTTTTTAATTCTCTCTTGCACCCTCCATGGTTCTAGCTGGGAAAGAGCTGAGGTGCATAATTTTTTTTTTTTTTTTTTTTTTGAGATACGCGGGCCTCTCACTGTTGTGGCCTCTCCCGTTGCGGAGCGCAGGCTCCGGACGCGCAGGCTCAGCGGCCATGGCTCACGGGCGGGCCCAGCCGCTCTGCGGCATGTGGGATCTTCCCGGACCGGGACACGAACCCGTGTCCCCTGCATCGGCAGGCAGACTCTCAACCACTGTGCCACCAGGGAAGCCCCTGCATAATTTTTATGTCTGTAAATGGGCACATCTTTCCCTGTGCTAGGCCTTTGGTTCAGGAATTTGAGTTAATCTAGTTTGGAGTTGGGCTGGTTTTAAGTTTGGTTGTTGCTGTGGTTACTCTCAGTATACCTCAGGCTTCAATTTCTCTGATTAGGGTGGGAGGTGGTTTATTTTATTGTGCCGGGTCTTCCTTCAGGACTGTGACTTAGGGTCTCCTTACATGCTCTTGATCTCCTCCTGTCCCTCTGCCAGTGGTATTATGCTGTTTACTTGTTATTGGAAGTAGGTTAGCTTAGAGGTGGGGAGTGATGGTGGGGTGTGGTCTTTTGTTCTGATTAAACCTCAGGCTTAGGCCCAAGGTCATGCCCCTACCCTAGCTATTGTTGTGGGCTCATTGTGGAGTTCTGCCCCTCTCCCAGAGTAGGGTGCCTACCCCTTCCTCCGGCTGCAGTGAGTTTTCACCAGTGCTTTAAGGGTAGAAGCACTTACTGGCCTTTCTTTCACAGATAAAGGTTTTTCTTCCCTAGTGGAGGTGGGAGGGAAGGATCTGGGTGTACATCTTGTTCCAGAGACACTGCTGCAGTTCACTTCCCTCAAAGTCTGCATCACAGTTGGCACTCCTCAGGGCTCTTTCTGTGATTGCTTGGTGGCGTTGGTGAAGGAAGATGCTGCAGAAGGCTGGGGTCTCCCCAATTTCTGTGACCTCCGTTGGTTTCACACTGTTCCTTCAGCAAGCCACATTGGGCTTTTATCAATTTGCTTTTTATTCTAGCTGAGCTCCTCTTGTCAGGGGCCACTTGCAGTCTACCCTAGGTGAGCACAAGGTTGTTTCCTCTCTCCTTGCAGGCCCTTTCTCTCCGAAGATTTTGAGCCAGTTGGTTGTTCTCTGATGGCTTTCAAGAAAGTCATGAATTTGAAATTAGTACAGCTCTTTTTTATTGTAAGGGCGGGCAGCTCTGTTCCTTCTAGCTTTCTTATTCCAGGATGGAAGACAGAAGTTTGGTTACCCTTAAAATTTTAACTTGCACATTTAACTAAGTCAAAGCTTAATTATTATTCCTATCCTCCCAAATGAGACAGAGATTTTAGAATGGCTTACTTTTTAACCCTCATCCCCTCTTCCATGTTAGTTATTTATGCTTTGGTTTTGCCTTGTTGAAACCACCTTAAGTTTGTAAAATAGTGAATATTTACTCATCAACATGTTCTCAATTTTCTTTGCTCACCGTTCTTTATTCACCCCATTTCTTCCTTTTGGGTTTAGTTTTCTTCTTTATAAAGAATGTTCTTAAGTAGTACTTTCACTAAAGGCCTATTAGTAGTAAACATGGTCTTGGTGTTTCTGAAAGTGTCTTTACTTCACTTTTTCTCTTGCATGATTGTTGAGCTGGGTACAGAATTTATGTTGTCAATTGATAATGTTATTCCCTTGTCTTTTGACAAGTTTTGTTTGTTAATGAGAAGCCTTTAGTCAGTTCACGTGTAATTTCTTTGTAGGGGAAGTAATTTTCTTTTGGGCTACCTTTAAGATTTTTTCCTTGTTTTTGACTTTTTGAAGTTTCTTTACGATACCTCTAGATGTGGATTTGTTTTTATGCATCCTGTTTTAATCGGTGTAAACCATCAGCCTGAAAACTCATGATGCCTTAAATTGTGGGAAAAAATTTTAGCCATTATCTTTTAAAATAATGCTTCTCCATTTTCCATTTCCGGAACCCTTATTGAGATACCTGTTGGAGTTTTTCATTGTGTTGCTTAAAGTTTCTTTAATATTTTCTGTTTTTACTTCTGGGTGATTTCCTGACATCTCCCTTACAATTCAGCCTAGTCTGTTGGTTAATCCATTTATTGAAAATTTTCACTGAAAACATTTGACTATATTTTTAAATGTAAAAATTTCTGGGTTTTCTTTCAAGTCTACTTTTTAATTTTCATAAGGACATTTTCTTTTCTTTGAACATTTAAAAATATAGTTAATGTTTGTCTCCTTTGGATTATTTTCTTGGCTGTAGTTCTTGAGAAATGAAATCTTCCATTTGTCTTCCCTCCAAGTTTTTCTTATTTTTTTGTGTGGTTTGCAACATTTGACAATTTGGGAATTGTTTGCCTGTGCCTGGCTTGTGGGATGCTCCTTTGGATAGTTTTGCATTTGTCTCTGATGGGACGCTTTGAGTTCACTGCTCCTGGAGAATTTTTGATCTGTTCTCAGGTGATGGGTTTCTGACATCTGGAGAATGATGTGAATTTGGACTTCATATCTGTGGTAGAGCAAAGACTTGGGTTTTCCGTTTTGCTTTGCTCACCCCTACACACAGCCCTGGGCTGCTGTGTGTAGCTTTTTTTTTTTTTCTTATTTACCCAAGGGCAGCCCTTTGCATTTCTATAGCTTTATGTTGGTGGTTCACTTCTAGCTTCTTTCTCATGCACAGACTTGAGGTATCTCCAGTTTCCTGGTCTCATAATCATTTGAGTTTGCAGCCCTTGGTTTAGAGGGCAGGAGTGAGCAGGTCTTTGTCCTGTGAAGAATCTCATTTAATAAGCTCTTGTCTTTGCAGCCACTCCTTTCTATTTTACTGTTTCTGTAGGTCAGGAAGTAGTTCATCCAGTTAAGAACCAGGAAGTAGTTGCAACAACAGGCATCCCCTAACTTGAACAGGTTATTTACTGAAAGTTCATTTACATGTCACTTACGTTCAACACAGTTCTTATTATATGATAGGAACTATGTTATTTTAAAAAAATGGGGGCTTCCCTGGTGGCGCAGTGGTTGGGAATCTGCCTGGCAATGCAGGGGACGCGGGTTCGTGCCCCGATCCGCGAAGATTCCCACATGCCGCGGAGCGCCTGGGTCCGTGAGCCATGGACGCTGAGCCTGCGTGTCCGGAGCCTGTGCTCCACAACGGGAGAGGTCACAACAGTGAGAGGCCCACGTACCGCAAAAAAAAAAAAAAAAAAAAAGGGTTATCTTCCCAGGTACCCCTCAGGAGTCTAGTCTTTCCATGATGCAGTTGAAATTTGTATAGACTTGTGAGCTCTTTGGGACTGTAATCAGTACATAGGTAATTTCTGTGGGGAGATGCATTTTAACATTCTCAGAGCAAGAAGGGAGTATGTGGTTTCCAAACTCTGTTGGTCTTCTCTGGGGTGACCTGCCAGGACTGGTCCCCATTAATTGTTACAAACCCTAGCCGCTGTTCTCAAGCCTGCCACTAAATCATCACCACGCATACTCAGCACACAACCTCGTCTCCACTCCGTTGAGAATATCGAGGGCCTTCTGGCTGATTTTCTCCAGTTTCTGGCACCATCTGTAAATTTATCACTGCCTGTCTCCCCAGAGCTGCCCTGGCCCCTGTCTCTGAGGATGAGGTGCTTCTGCTGCTGTTTGAGGCCAGTTCCTTGCCCCGTGCCTTCAGCTTTGGTGCCACTGCTTTGGCAGTCTTTTTTCATCAGTTATTCCCCCTTTTTCTCCCCATCCTGTATCCCAGTGGTTCTCAACTGGGAGTGACTTTGCCCCCCAGGGGACATTTGGCAATGTCTGGAAACGTTTTTGGTTGTCACAACTGGGGTGGTGGTATGTGTGCCACTGGCACCTAATGAGTAGAGGCCAGGGATGCTGCTAAACACTTTACAATGCACAGCATAGCCCCCAACAGCAAAGAATGACCTGGTTCAAAATGTCAGTGGTGCTGAGGATCAGTAACCTTGCTCTGTAGACTTAGAGTCTCCCTTTTGATTTTTTAATTTTTCTCTGCCCATTTTCTTATTCCTAGGGTTCTCGTCCTAGAAAACCTTCCCTGAACCAGTTGTCCACTCCTCTCTTAGCTACCTAACCTCTCTTCCCCTTCTTCTCTAAATATCTGGGTGTGGTCTATACATAGTCTATCCATTTCTCACCCACTTCTCACACTTCAGCTCCATCTCTGACTTCCCAGTCTCGCATTACTTAAACTGTTTTTGCTGAGGTCTCCCGCAACGTCTTGTTTGTTGTGTCTAGTGGATTCATTCAGTCCTAATTTTACTTGACATTTCTGTTGCACCTGACACGGTTAGTCACTGTCTCCTTTTTGTTTGTTTGTTTGTTTGTTTGGTTTTTTGTTTGTTTGTTTTTGCGGCACGTGGGCCTCTCACTGCTGTGGCCTCTCGCGTTGCGGAGCACAGGCTCCGGACCCGCAGGCTCAGCGGCCATGGCTCACGGGCCCAGCCGCTCCGCGGCATGTGGGATCTTCCCAGACCGGGGCACGAACCCATGTCCCCTGCATCAGCAGGCGGACTCGCAACCACTGTGCCACCAGGGAAGCCCTAGTCACTGTCTCCTTGAAGCAGTGTGTTTCCTTTGCATCCTTGTTCTCCATGTCCTTCTCTTACACTTTTTTCTCTGCATTCTCTGTGGGCTTGTCTTGATCCACTTACTCCTTACACACTACTGTTACCTGGGCTTGACTTCTTGGCCAAGTATTATCCTAGGTCATTGTCTCAATTACACCCAGAGTTTCAGTTCTACTTACATGCAGATGTATTTCTAAATTTCTAAATTATTTCCTGTTTTTTCACTATATGCCTTCAGACTCATTCTTAATAACCTGCTGGAAAGCTACACCTGACTATTCTACAGGAACCTTATACTCAGGATGTCTAATATGGAGTACAGCATACTTTCCTCAAACTTGCTCTTCCTCCTTAATTAAAAAACAAAACAAAACTCTGTTAATGGTTCCACCATCCACTGAGGCTCCTAAGGTGGATAGTTGGGTCTTATCCCACTCAGATATATTATCTACAGTTGCTAGTATGATATAAAATGTGATTTTGATCATGAAACTGATCTGCTTGAAAGCCTGCAGTGGTGCTCTGTTGTTGACAAGAGAAGGAGAAAGTCTGATTTCCTTTTATCTGGCTCATCAGGCTCTCCTTGGTATGTTCTCTGCCTGCCTACCTCTCCAGCTGCACGTCCTTTTCTTGTTTGCCTCAAACACTGCGCTCTCCAGCATGTAGAGTGCTCCATAAAATTGTTTCAAACTTGGTATCTTTGCTTATGCTGTCTCCTTTGTGTGGATCGCAGTGTCTACTGTAGATTGTGTGGGTTGCTAGCTCTCTGGTTGGTGGGACTCCCTATTCCTCATGGAAGCTGCAGTGAATTGACATCTTTCCCTACTTCTCTGGCCTCAATGTTAATGAGGAGTATTCCTTGTCTGAACTATCATTTTGGAGAGCCAGGACTGGGTAAATGCTGGCATCAGTCCTACTGAAAGAAGGTAGGGAGCGGGCACAGGTAGAGGTGTTTCACAGCTCTTCAGTTATGTGGTTTACTATTAAGCCATTTCTTTTCTTTGTCCCAATCTTAACCTGCTTCATAGCTCCTTGGAATTCCTCACAGATCTGTCTGCTGTGAGCCTTCCTATATTCTCAGGGCTGCTCTGGGTTTATTTTTATATTTCTTTTGCCTATTTCAGGGGGTTTTAGTGTGGGAGGAAAGGTAAACGCATGTGTCTGGTTAGCCATTTTAAAGCAGAACTACAGTGCCTTATACTACTTGTGGTTTCTCATTTTTCTCTGTTGTAGACATCGTGGCAAAGAATGTCCTTTTTTTTTTTTTCAATTTTCATTTTAATTTTTGGCTACACCACGTGGCCTGTGATCTTAGTTCCCCGATCAGGGATTGAACCCGCGCCCTCTGCAGTGAAAGCGCGGTGTCCTAACCACTGCACCGCCAGGGAATTCCCGAATGTTTTTTAAAGTGAATCCTTGTGTATATCTTTGATCCTTTTCTTAGGACACTAGTCTTTTGTTGTTGTTGTTGTTAAATATTTATTTATTTAGGCTGTGCTGGATCTTGGTTGTGCCATGCGGGATCTCTGTTGCGGCATGCAGGATCTTTTTTTTAGTTGTGGTGTGCGGACTTGTTAGTTGCCGCATGCATGTGGGATCTAGTTCCGCAACCAGGGATCGAACCCAGTCCCCCTGCGTTGGGAGTGCGGAGTCTTACCCACTGGACCACTAGGGAAGTCCCTGGAATACTATAGTCTTATATCCCAACCCCCCCTTGAGGATCACCGGGCGGGGGGGGGGGGGTGATGATAGGTGACACTGATGGGAGTGTGCCATACCTGTGAAGGGTGTAGAGGGAACACTGCTGATTCACCTGAAGGAAAGGTTGCAAGTTAAAAATGTTTATTATTTTGGCCATTCTGGTCTGCAATATTGTTTTTTGTTGGATTTAAAAAGTTACTTGTAAGATTAAATATTTACAAAATTTATTATTTTGGTCATTTGTATTTTTCTGTGTACATTTTCTTTTCATGTTAATAAAGTTTTTTTTTTAAATACTCCTGTAGGGTTCACTCGATTCTTTTCCTTTAACATGAAATGAGCAAATGCTGCCAAATGTAAGGTCCATTGCTCCTTTTTTTTTTTGCGGTACGCGGGCCTCTCACTGTTGTGGCCTCTCCCGTTGCGAAGCACAGGCTCCGGACGCACAGGCTCAGCCGCCATGGCTCACGGGCCCAGCCGCTCCGCGGCACGTGGGATCTTCCCGGACCGGGGCACGAACCCGTGTCCCCTGCATCGGCAGGCGGACTCTCAACCACTGCGCCACCAGGGAA
>RJWK010032502.1:0-23640 GCA_004363435.1 Platanista minor | reverse complement strand
TGCCGATGCAGGGGACACGGGTTCGTGCCCCGGTCCGGGAAGATCCCACGTGCCACAGAGCAGCTGGGCCCGTGAGCCATGGCCACTGAGCCTGCGCGTCTGGAGCCCGTGCTCTGCAACGGGAGAGGCCACAGCAGTGAGAGGCCCGCGTACCGCCAAAAAAAAAAAAAGAAAGATCCAAAGCAAATATGGGAAAAATATTGATAGCTGTTTATGATACATACATAAGTAATTTTATTTTTGTTCATTTTTGTAATTTTAAAATGTTTCATTTAAATTAAAAGATGAAAGTGAAAATTTAAATCATACAAAAAAGAAACTATTTCTTATCAGAGTATATCATTAATAGCATCTAGGAAGGACTATGCAGTGGAGAAACAGCTTTGAATCAACCCAAATGTCCCAAGGTTAAGAAAAAAAGTTGTAAGGTCCATAAGAGTATGTCACAAATGAAGTAATTTTTTAAATATTCTGAAAAATATTTTGGAATGATAAAGATAATGGGTACCCAACAGAGAGTGTGAGTTTAGATCAATATTTAAACTATCGTCAATCAATCAATGCCCCCCACACATCATTCTATGTATCCTAAGCCACGAAAGTTCTTCGCATATTCTAGAAATATTAACTACACATTAACAAGGGGTGAAATTCTCTAGAACTCTGATGTACAATAGTTATTTAGCTCACCATTTACTTATACTGCATTGGCCAAAAAGTTCCTTTGTGTTTTGAGTAAAAATAAAGGACACACTTTTCATTTTCATCAAGACCTTTATTGAACAACATATTTACCCTTTTGTTCCACTACTTTCTGCCATTTTTCAGGCAACTTCATAATTCTGTCTTCCTAAAATTTTTTATCTTTTTGAGCAAAGAACTGTTCCAGGTCTTTTAAAGTCTTCCAGGGAATTGAAACTTTTTCCATTAAGAGAATTCTGTAAAGACCAAAATAAATGGAAATCTGAAGATGCAATGTCTGGTGAATACAGTGGATGAATCAGAAATTCCCAGCCAAGCTGTAACAGTTTTTGCCTGGACATCAAAGAAATATGCAGTCTTGCAGTATCCTGATGGAAGATTATGTGTTTTCTGTTGACTAACTCTGGACGCTTTTCGTTGAGTGCTGCTTTGTTTCAGTTGGTCTAATTGGGAGCAATACTTGTTGGAATTAATTGTTTGGTTTTTCCAGAAGGAGCTAATAATTAATAGAGGACTCCCTTCCAATCCTACCATATACACAACATCACTGTCTTTGGATGAAGACAGGCCTTTGGTGTGGTTGGTGGTGGTTCATTTCGCTTGCCCCACAATCTCTTCCATTCCACATTATTGTACAGTATCCACTTTTCATCACCCGTCACAATCCATTTTAAAAATGGAACGTTTTCATTATGTTTCAGTAGAGAATCGCATGCAGAAACATGGTCAAGAAGGTTTTTTTCACTTAACTTATGTGGAACTCAAACATCAAAGCGATGAACATAACCAAGCTGGTGTAAATGATTTTCAACACTTGATTTGGATATTTTGAGTACATTGGCTATCTCCTGCACGGTATAACATTGACTGTTCTCAATTAATGCCTCAATTTGATCGCTATCAACTTCCACTGGTCTACCTGACTGTGGAGCGTCACTCTGTGAGAAATCTCCGGCACGAAACTTCGCAAACCACTTTTGACGCATTCGATCAGTAACAGCACCTTCTCCATACACTGCACAAATCTTTTTTGTGTGTGTTTCAGTTGTGCTTTTACCTTTCTTGAAATAATAAAGCAAAATATGCCGAAAATGTTGTTTTTTTCTTCCATCTTCAATATTAACATGGCTACACAAAAATTCACCAGTTTTGATAGCTTTTTTAAAAATGCATGCTGGTATGACGGCTGTCACAATACAACCTAACAAAATTGTTTTGAATGAAGTTGAAGACAACTAATCACTACTAGAGCCATCTTATCGGGAAACCGAATGAACTTTTTGGCCAGCCCAATATTTTCCTAATGAAGGTGAGAGAAAGGAAGAGAAAGACTAGATGCCTGCACACATGTATGTATGTGTATGCCTGCAAGAATGACAGAGAGAAGGCTTCCCTGGTGGTGTAGTGGTTGAGAGTCCACCTGCCGATGCAGGGGACACGGGTTCGTGCCCCGGTCCAGGAAGATCCCACATGTTGCGAAGCGGCTGGGCCCGTGAGCCATGGCCGCTGAGACTGCGCGTCCAGAGCCTCTGCTCCACAACGGGAGAGGCCATGACAGAGACCCGCAAACCGTAAAAAAAAAAAAAAAAAAAAAAAAAAAAAAAAAAAAAAAAAAAAAAAAAAAGAATGACAGAGAGAGAAAGAAAGGGAAAGACAGGTGGGAAGAAGAGAGAGGAAGAAGAACTGAGGAGAAAAAGAACGAATACAAATGAGAGAAAATGTATCTCTGGCCTCTACCACTAATGCAGATACTTCCAAATTTAAAATGTACTAGAGGTGCAAATGTCCTATGTTTTCAAATAATACTTTTTCAAGATGTCTGACAAAGTTCAGCTTATATAAAGAATGTAAAATAACAATTAAAATCATATTTAATTTCATTGATTTACATGTAGCTGTCCAGCTTTCCCAACACAACTGATTGAAGAGACTCTCTTTTCTCCATTATATTTATTCTTGCCTCTTTTGTCATAGATTAATTGGCCATAAGTTTGTGGGTTTATTTCTGAGCTTTTCACCCTATTCCATTGATCCAGATGTCTGTTTTTGTGCCAATACCACGCTGTTTTGATTACTGTAGCTTTGTAGCATAGTCTGAAGTCTGGAAGGGTTACGCTTCCAGTTTTTTTCTTTTTCCTCAGGATCACTTTGGCAATTCTGGATCTTTTGTGATTAAATATAAATTTTAGGATTATTTGTTCTAGTTCTGTGAAAAATGTCACGGGTATTTTGGAAGGGATTACATTAAATCTGTAGATTGCTTTGGGTAGTATGGCCATTTTAACAATATTTATCTTTCCAATCCAAGAGCATGGGATATCTTTCCATATCTTTGAATCATCATCAATTTCCTTTATCAGTGTTTTATAGTTTTCAGCATATACTTCTTTCATCTCCTTGGTTAAGTTATTCCTAGGGGTTTTTTTTTTTTTTGGACATGATTTTAAACAGGATTTTTTTTTACTTACTCTTTCTGATATTTCATTGTTAGTGTAAAGAAATGCAACAGATCTCTGTGTGTTAATCTTGCATGTTGCTACCTTGCTGAATTCGTCTATTAGTTCTAATAGTTTCTGTGTGGAAATATTAGGGTTCTCTACATAGAGTATCATGTCATCTGCAAATAGTGACAGTTTTACATCTTCCCTTCCAATTTAGATATCTTTTATTTCTTTTTCTTGTCTGATTGCTGTGGCTAGGATTTCCAGTACCATGTTGAATAGAAGTGGTGAGAGTGGGCATCCTTATCTTGATCCTGAATTTAGCAGGAAGGCTTTCAGCTTTTCACTGTTGAGTATTATGTTGGCTGTGGGTTTATTTAAATTAATAAAGATATATCTTGGAAACAACTCAAGTGCCCATCAACAGATGACTGGCTTAAGAAAATGTGATATATATATATATATATATATATTTTTTTAAATTTATATATACAATGGAATATTACTCAGCCATAGAAAAGAATGAATTATTGGCCTTGCAATAACATGGTTGGACCTAGAGAATATTATACTTAGTGAAGTAAATCATAAAAAGAAAGACAAATATTACTTATATGGGAAATCTAAAAAATAATACAAATGAATCTTATGGTTACCAAAGGGGAAAGGGAGTGGGGAGGGATAAATTAGGAGTAAAGGATTAACAGATACAAACTACTATACATAAAATAGATAAGTAACAGGATTTAATGTATAGCACAGGGAACTATATTCACTATCTTGTAACAACCTTTGATGAAAAAGAATCTGAAAAAATATACATCTATCACTGAATCACTTTGCTGTATGCCTGAAACTAACACAATATTATAAATCAACTACGCTTCTATAAAAAAACAAAAGAAAGAAAGAAAGCTAAATGAGACAGCACATGAAAGAAAAAAAACGTATTTATATAAGCAGGAAGCACTGGAAGATTTTATAGAGTGATCACAGCCCTTCAGTATTTGTTCAAGAAGTTCTACGTAAGAATTACATCATGGAATACTAACCAACTCTTTTAAAGCCGCTGGGATTCTGCATGACCACTTACATTTAAAATAATAACAAGTAAATTTATTTTATGATGATGTTTATGATGCGCCAGCTGCTGTTCTAAGCACTTTATCTCATTTAATTCTCGAAAGAACCCAATGAGGAAGACACTGTTTTCCCCATATTTCATGTGCCGAAACTGAGGAATAGAACTAAGTAAACTGTCTAAAGTGGACCCCAGATTCACCCAGGCAGCCTAGATCCAAAGTCTGTATTTTTAACTTATTTTGCCCACTTCATTTCCTATTATCTCATTCTTTATGAAAACGTAATATTTAACCAAAAATAGCTACATTTCCTATACTGATTACTCATAATTTTGGCAAAGCTAATGTTATTATACAGGAAGGAGCAAAAGGGTATGTTTCTCCTGTGAATTAAAAGAAAGCTTCAGTAGCATTTCTCCCTGACCAACATTCAAAGCATAGCAAAAACACCTGTCTAGGAAAGCACTTCATTTCCTAAGCTGTTCTATGAATACCTGAAAGCTATTTTAAAAATAAATAAATAAAATAAACTGTTCCTGAAAATTGTCATGACTTCCTAACTTCCCAATGATGACCTCTTTTTCCTGGGCTCCTAGAAAAAAGAAATTCTGGCCAAACATTAAAAAAAATTATTTAGTTAATTAATTAATTAAATTTTTGGCTGCTTTGGGTCTTTGCTGCTGCGCGCAGGCTTTCTCTAGTTACGGCGAGCAGGGGCTACTCTTTGTTGCAGTGCACGGGCTTGTCATTGTGGTGGCTTGTCTTGTTGTGGAGCACGGGCTCTAGGCACATGGGCTTCAGTAGTTGTGACCCGCGGGCTCTAGAGCGCAGGCTCAGTAGTTGTGGCGCATGGGCTTAGTTGCTCCACGGCATGTGGGACCTTCCCGTACCAGGGCTCGAACCCGTGTCCCCTGCATTGGCAGGTGGATTCTTAACCACTGCGCCACCAGGGAAGCCCCAGTCAAACATTTTTTTAAGCTCCTTTTATGTCCGGGGCAATGGAAAATCGCTATGAGCTCACAGGGATGACTGACTGCCTTAGAAAATCATACTGATAGAATTATAGGTCCCCAAACAAGGGTGCTCATCTTTGTCCCACTGCAGCCTCTGCTCATCAGACCGCATTTGTGGTACTGTGTTCAGTTTGGGTACCACCATTTAAATGTGACATTAGAAACGCGGAGTCAGGGGTAGTTACGGGGAAGAAAATCCTTCTCTCAATAGCACTCTTCACTTCTAAAATACGAAATAGTTCATGTTTCTTTATTATCTGTATACTGTCTTTCTCCATTGCTAAAATGGGTGTTGGTCAAGCTAGGCTACAGGTCTGAGGGGTGGAGGAGAAGGGAAGGAACAGGAGAGTATTTCTGGCATAAGACATGACATTCCCAAAGGCCTACACTGAAGAGAAAGCTTAGCAGTCCAGGAACTGCAATTTCTATGGCAGCTGGAGTGTAGACAGTGGAAGAGATTGGTAATAGAATAGGCCAGCCAGGAAAAAGAAGGTGAGATCATCAAAGCCCTTGTGAGTCAGGACAAGAAGGGGCTGAGGGGGGAACGATGGGGGTGGGTGGAGAGGCGGGGGAGTAATGAGAAGCCATTGAAATGTTTAAAGAAGGGACACCAGGTGTCTGTGACTACAGTTTGGATGAGGAACTTTAGTCGTATCAATTGAAATTGTCAAAACTGTCAATATTCAACTGTTTTGGACCCACACAGATGGCACTTCCCTATGGTTCAATCTCATTAAAACCTTCCTAAAAGGAAGGATAACTAGAGACCAGGAAACTGTTAAATAGTGCGGGTAAAAAGATGAGGAAACACCACACAGTGATAGTGAGGCTATGGTCACTGAAGCTGAGAAGCTGGATGATAACATGTCAAGGCTATTACGGATGGGATGCTTTTGTAGGAAAAATAATTAACTAGATGACCTAAAATCTGGATTCAAGAGCTTGAAGGAACCTTAGGAAACATGACAACCAACTCCAACCACCCAACCCCACCCTATTTTTACAGTCAGAAAAGTGATGTATTTTTACTCTTTCACTCAAAAAAATTATTATGAGTGTAGTCTGGGTGCCGGTCTGAGCACCACGAGTATAAGGATGCTTCAAGGAGCTTAAAACTTCGTATGTCCATCTGGAGGGTGGCTACAAGCATAACAGCGAAGCAAGCTCCTTAGATCTCACTGCAAGTGCCAAATGAGGACGGAAACTCATAGTTTTTTCCTGACTCCTAGAGACAGAGGTCCTTTGCACTGTACTATGCTGCTCAGGATTCCTAAGCTTCACCTGAGATAGGCAGCTATAGCTAGGTCTCTTAGCCTCACCGTGTCATCTAGGAACCAGAGGAACAGCACAGGTAGGATAGGAGTTATTGGCAAGTAGTTCTAACTAACCCCAGCACTGTTCCCTCGATAGCCCTCCTTCCTGTGGTGGCCTCTGTGCTCCATGAGCCGCAGGGTTTTTATGTTTATAAATCTGTTTTCCCCAATATTGCCTGACCTATCACTACCCTACCCCACCAATTTCTTCTTGCCTTCCTACATATCGAAAAATTCCACCTCCTTAACCCAAAGTAGTGGGAAAAGCATATGATTATACCATAACACTGTAATTGAAAATTCACCTTATCTGAATATCCAAATTACCCTTATCATTTTGTCTCTGCATGCCCCAAAATTAAACGCTGGGGTAAGGTGATAGCTAAGTTTAAGGCAGTCACCAGTTTTTCCCAAAAAGAGTTCTAGAGGGGGAAAAGTGAGAAAGAGAGGTCAAGGGGGGGTAAAGGAATCCAAACTCTTTCATTGACTTCTTTACCTAAACCCAATTTATTTCTTCTTTCACTTTTTTTTTTAATCTATGCTTTTTCAAAGATAACTGGAGGCAGCTAACTTTATTTTATTTCTAACAGTTAGAAACTAGAAAGGAAATTTTGATGCACTCTGCCTTCAAAAAATTGTGCCTAAAAAACATCCTACTTCTAACCCTCAGATATTTTGCAATAGAAATATTATTCCTTATTTCCTTCTTATTCTTTCCTATTCTATTCCTTATTCTATTCTTTCCTTATTCTTTCCTATTTCTTCTTCCTAATGACCTAGAGATTTTAGGTTGGAATTGGAGTCTGCTATAAGATACAATCTTTATAAACTAGGAACCAGAATCAGCAGGAGAACCTGAACTAAAATGGTCACTACTTCTCTCAGGTTAATAAATTTTCTTCTTTGTTGTTTTAATTTTTTTCAAATATGTAATTTATACATGAATGCATGATTTCATTTAGAAATTGAGCAGTTAAAAACATGCAAAAGTCTTCTCTCACCATACCATCTTCCAATGACTATCCTATTCCTAAAGGAAGTATTGTTATTTGTGTTAACACTGTCACCAGTTTTGTCATGAAAAGTCAAGAGATAAGTCTTGTTACCCTCATATATAATATTTTGACATATAATGACAAAATACACAATCAATCCTTTCCATATACATGATACCTAAGTAAACTCAGAACCAAGGAAATAAAAAAGATGTAAAGATCATTTGTCACAAAACAATAAAATAGTATATACTTAAGAAATGTGTAATAACAGCTGGATTAATGAAATGATAATCCAGGGTAAGAAACAGAGTTAAGAATGAATAATATCAACTCCTCAGTCTTCATATAGGACTAGTTAAAATTATCATGAACAGCATAATCCATGAATTAATTTTTGGAACTTTTTTTTCTTTATTAAAGAACTAAAGTTGAAAACAAGCTATTTTCATGCAAAGAATAGTACTAAATTAAAAGTAAACAGTCTAAACAGTCTATATCTGGATGTAAATACTAGCTTACTCTTTTTTTTCATACTGATTTTCCCACAGGAAGGAACAGATTAAAGGGTGGATTACTTCAAGCACTATAAAGGTCTCTAGACTGACCCCACTCTTCAAGGGAACTCTTTCAGAGGAATAATGTTATAAAGAACAGTGAATGCCCAAGAAAACCCACAACTGAGCCCTTCAGAGGGCCTTCATTCACCCGTCCCCATTGACTGCCCTGGCCTCTCTGAGGCAATTCAAAATAATTCACTGCCCACCATAATACTGAATTCACAACAGAGAGGAAAAAAGGTGATGGAGCTGCTTTGCATCTGTTTAATTTTTACAGAAATGTTAAGGGGGTTAATCTTCTACAAGTCCAGTCATGTGCTTTCACAAAGGGCCAAGAAAGGAGTCGCAAAGCCTGCCATGACTCAAAGGGAGGCTCTTTGTGTCTTCTTTTCTGCACTATGGCTGACAAAGAAGTTGCCTAAGTTCTTAGGCACTGGGCTCTTGCCTGAATTCTGAAGTCAGTGAAGCAACAATGATGTCATTGCTTCTGAAGAACACTGTTGGCTGAGATAATGAAGATCTCTTCACCCAAAGCATTATCATTTCTGTGGCACACATTTCCTAAACTTTCAAATACAAAAGTATCCTGCATGTTGGGAGGGGTGTCATATTTTTCTTTATCTTCTGCACTATTGAAAAGAAAGCATACTGAGGCAAGTTTCCCTCTCACCAAAACATATCTTTTTATGTTTAGCTAGTAGATACCATTGGACTAGAGTAGTTTACTCATACATTTAAATGAGAAAAAAGATTATGCTTTTCACTGAGGGACAGGTATATGACTCAATTAATATTCTGATATTAAAAGTCCAATGGTTGTTAGGCAACTTAATCATTATATAAGTAAGATCCATTTCTCACCCATTTAGTTCTCAATATATGTATACAAATGGCTTGGAAAAGCAAAACAAATTACCCAAAGAATATAAAAACACTATGAAGACAGTTGTTTCCCCCCAAATTTTAAAATAATGGACCCCTTTGAAAATCCTTTACAAGATATGAAATCTCTCTGGGAGAGAAGGGACCACACAAATAAGCACATAAATATAAAATTAAATTCAAGGAGCTTTTAGACCTCTTGATGCCCTTGCAGACTAAGAAACTCTGCTTTACAGAGTACAATTATGTAGAAAAAAAATTTTTGTCCAGCTCTTTTTGGAAGTATTTCTGTAGAACAATGACTTTCTTAAGAGACTGAGCATTTTCTCAAAGCATTTTCTACTTCCCTTCTCTGATCTCTGTCTTAACGGTAGGCTCTTCTTTAACCATATACAATGCTAGTTATGAAAAAAGTAGATCTCCCTTAATTATAAATAAGAAACATGAAGGAAGATAACATTGTAGTCTTTATTCTCAAAAGAGATTGTTGGATGAGGTCAGATGAAAATAAGAGATGGATATGAATTAAAACAGGCCAACCATGTGTGCTAGAGGTTGAAGTTAATTATCTCCCTTAGTCCCCAGATATGAGGCAAATATTATTATCCACCGTTCAGGTCCTATGAAATCAAGGCAGACATTTACTCTCTTCTCAGAAAGATGGTCTAGTGTTTACCAGGTAAGGCTTAATATAGAGACACATTTCATCATTCTAAAAGAAAGAGATATGCAGTCTCCCATATATAAGGACACACAAGAAGGCAAAGTGGGAGAAAATGTGTATGTATGGAATTTAGAGTTCGGTAAAGTTCAAAGTAAAGAGTGTTAGTGGGGAGTGGGAGTCACTGATGAGCAGCAAGAGAGAGAAAATAGATAAACAGGTTCCAGGTGCCGGAGGACAACGCTAAAATGTTTATATTTTATCTAGTAAGGAACGGGGAATGACTTACAAGTTTTAGACTACATAATGATTTATAAGTATTTCAGTTCACAAAGGTCACTAAATTTTCAATCAAAAGCAGCAATCTCCAAAGCAAGACATCAGGACACTTACATTACAGAGATATGTAAAAATAGTTATTGGAATATGGAGAAAAAAATAGAACTTCTACCAAAGCTACCTTTGTTATATTTTTTATAATTTCTATCTCTGTGAATGTCCTATAATACAATACATATGTTCTATAATGTATAAACTATAGTAATACATTTGTGTGTATGTACACACACACACAGTGGTGTGGGCACATAATCCACAAAGTTTGGTAACATTGTATCTCTAAATGGACTAGAGGGAGTTTAGAAATAGGAGAATAGTTAGGGGACAGCTGCAGTATTCAAAACAAAACATTAGGTTCTGAACAAAAGTAGAAACAAAGGAGATTGAAGGGGCTATCTTGAGAGCTTTCTGGGTGTATAATTTGTGTGTCTTTCTTGCCAACTAGATAAAGGATACGAAAGTCAGAGGGTTAACCGGGTGGATGCCAGAACCATTCACTAAGACTAAAATCTAATAGGAGAATCAAGGAGCAGTTTAGGAATTGGTTGACAGTTAGAGAGTAGTTCAACGTTGGCCATGGTGAGTTAGAGGTCTTTGTGGGATATCCAAGTGCAGGTGGCTAAAAAGTGGTTGAATATACAGACTTGGAGTTCAGGAAGAATGTGGACAGTATACACCACCGTGTGATTCTCCCACAGATCACCAATGGTACAGAAACACGAGAAAAGAAGAGGACAAAAACTTTAAGGAAGACTTGCATGAAAAGGATGGAAAAAAGAAAAATTATCAAGGAAGGAGGCTAAGAAATAAATCCAAGACCCCAGTCATGAAAGCCAAAGGGTGAGTCTAATGTCACAGAGAGGTAAGGTGAGTAAAAAGCAAAATGTAGCAGCATAGTTTATCATTAAAGAGTTTTGTTATTTATTCAGAAAATAAATGAAAGAGCAGGGGCTGAAAACCAGACTCTAATAAATTAAGGAAATAATACATATCATAAGTTGGTATATGGCAAAGTGTAAAAATGAACTTTTAAGGACTATGGAATTTCAGGGAAAAAAGAAAAAATCACTTTCATTGAAAAATGACCCTTGAGCTGGATAATGAACACTAAATAGAGGTGACAAGAAGATACTCAAGAAACAGAAAAGAGTGTAAGTTTACAGAAATAAAAACAAACAAGGGATGCAATAAGGTAGTCTATCTAACTACATTAGATGTCTCCCCCCAGTCTACATCTAACCAGGCACAAAAATCTCTTTTTTTGCTTCTTACACAGATGAACACGTGACATTACTTTTGAAGCACACTGTGTGGGAATATTTATAATTATTTCATGGTTAAAATTTTAAGATTTTTTTTGTATATTAATTAAAAACTAAGTAATGCATATAATGCTGATCTCTGCCCCGTCCCTGAATACTCTGCTCAGAGATTGAGTGGGGGTCAGGGATGGCATAAGGCATTCTGTTGTGCATGTTACTTAAAAATTTTTTAGGCTAAAAAGCGTAATGACTATAAAGATCACAAATAGTCTCACATGAAAGTGGCCCTATGAAAATGTTTTGCTCTGCTTCTTAAAATGCATTCAACTCCATCCACTCTTCCCTTTTCATGTTGGAGTAGACATATTGGATGCCTTCATCACCTGGATTACTCCAGTAACTGCCAAGCTGTCTCCATCCTGTCACTCCTCTATTCTATACTCCATGTGGATGGAAGACACATCTTCTAAAATACATATCACAGAACTATATCACTTCCGTGAGTACACTGGGGGTTTGTTGTTGTTGTTGTTTTAATTTGTAAAAGAAGGTCTCTGTAATCTGGCATTAACTGACCTTTCCAGAAACAAATATGAGAAAAGGATACAAACTATTGTTTTGGCAGTGGTAAGAAAGGACAGCGAAAGATGTGAGAGAGATTATGAGTCGATTGCCCATCTTATGTAGAGCAGTACATCACCAACAGCATCTTAAGGCGGTCGAAATTTTCATGATGAAATAATGGTATCTGGAGAAGTTGTCCAAAGTACCTAAGGTCAAAGAGCTCATCGGCAGCAGAGCTACTGTCTGAACCCAGGTTTGTCAGGCTCCAAAAGCCATACCAGAAAGATTTATGGATATTTGGTAAAGATGATACGGGACGCCATAAAAAAGAGTATCTCTTTTGAAACCATGTAGGATAAAACTGACTAGAGGGGAAATGCACTACTAAATAATCAGAAAAGAAAAGATACTCAAATAACTGATCAGAGATAGGAAGGGATAGGAAGGCTACAGTGAGTGTGACAGAAGCCAAGAGAACAGAAAACCTAAAGAAACAATATGCTACCAAACGTCACGAGAGGCCCAAGAGAATGAGCTCTAAGAAAAAAAAAAATCTGTTGAAATGTTTAAGTGTCTTTCAGTATCGGGGGAAAACTATTTATGTAACGTGCTGAGGTTGAGAGCCAAGCTGAGGGGGAGCTGGATAAGAGACTAAGCGATAAGAAGGGAGTTAAAGAAGATACATTCTTCACAGAAATTTGGCAACGATGGTGATGGAAAAAAATATCTACAAAGGGGCAAAAGGCCCAAATTCCAGCCAAGTATTTCTGAAGACAGAGAAGACCTATACTGTCCAACTGTACACTCTTTGCATCTCCCACTTAAAACCCATAAGCATCTTTCTGGAAATTCATAAAGATGAAAAATGCCTTTAGAATGAGAAATGAAATGTGTGGCAGTTGCCATGGTGACTTAGTAAGCAAGCTCTACATCATAAATCTGGAGCACCCCACATTCTCTTCTGTGCTGTGTGTCTCCTTCCTGATTCCCATTCAACAGCCACCCTCAGACACTCAGACTATGTAAGGAAGTCCCCTCAGACCATCAACAGGGGACTGCATCACATAGTCTGGGTTTGATAAACAGACATCTGAGGTGATAAGTGCCCTTTCTGGATTATCTTCCTTGGAGTTTTCTCCTATGAATTCCAAAGAAATTTTGACACTGTGGGTCTTACAGAGAATTTCATTTTTGACCTTCCTGACAAATGTCAGTTGAAAGCTCGTTTTGTTCAGTTTAAAAAGTATCTGCAAAACATGCATTTTTTCATCAAATTAGGAGTGTGGAAAAACATTTTTAATAGTTTTCCTTGGGCAAGGTACTTAACATTTCTGAGTATCAGAATCAATCACTTATTCATTCAATCAATATTTATTGAAGATCTGCTCTGTGCTGGTCCTTGAGCTAGACCTTGAATAAGCAATGCTGAGCAAACAAGAAAAACTGGTGTAATCTCACCTATTTTCTTGGGAGAATCAAATGAAACAAGGCATAGGAAAGAATTTTGAAAACCATCAAGAAGATCTATACCATGGTGCAAATCCTTGGCTTGGCTCTGTACTTTTAAATTAATTTAAAATTAAGTAAAACAAAAAATTCAGTTCTTTAGTTGCACTAGTCACATCTCAATTGCTACATATGCCTAGTGGTTACCGTATTGGATAGCACTGCGGTAGAACATTTCCATCACCCAGAAAACTCTATAGGAGAGCAATTTCCTAGAAGCTGAAAGTAGAACACAAGAGTGAGAATTTGCATGACACCAAAGGGAGAAAAACAAAAGTGATGCTGTGATGAAAGCATATAACAAACCACATGTTCAAAGAAAGATAGCTGGTGGTTCTTATAAGATTATAAAAGTACCACAAAGGGAAAGTGTAGTTATGATAAAAGAATAGTAAGAGGTAACTTTCATTGAGTGCTTAGTACATGCCAGGAACTAAAATCAAGTGCTTTACAGATAAATCCAAAGACAACCCTTTGAAGTAAGTACTATTATTTTCTCTGCCTTGTTGATGGATGAGGAAACGGAGTCTCTGATAGGTTGAGTAACTTGATATAGGTCACAAAGGTACTCAATGGTAAGCCTCTGGGCTAAAACTATACTAAAGAAAAAAAAGAAATTTACCAAGGGGGGTCAAGTGGGGTGGGGGGTGGGGGCGGATGGGATGAACTGGGAGATTGGCATTGACATGTATACACTAATATGTATAAAATAGATAACTAATAAGAACCTGCTATATAAAATAAATAAATAAAAAGAAAAAAGAAAAAAAAAATTTACCACATCAATAGCAGCTAAGACATTGACTCAATCAGCTTAAATTAGTCATTATGTAAAAAACAAACAAACAAAAACCCCTTGAGGTAACATGATTTATATTTGTGCCTTTTCTACTTTTAGTTATTAATAGTTACTACTAACGATATCATCATCATAGTATCACCACTATGTCTCTACCTGAATTTTTGTCTTGCTTCTTTAGGAATGTCTTCCTTTCTTCCCAGTCACTGCATCCAGGCATCTTTCACTATCTACCTGAAGTCCCGCAAACACTCCAGCCTTCAAAGATATTTCTAAAGTCGCATAACATGCTTTCTAGATCAGTCATTATAAGGTTAATTGTGTAATGGTTTAGTTTAGTTGTTATGTTTCTTTATCAATCTTTATGGAAGTACACTATACTCTATGGGAGAGCATATGTTAATTACCCAATAAACAAATAAAAATAATATATTTATATCAACAATATACTAGATGTTTGCCTAAAACTCATCATTAATAATTACACATTATGTCTTCATACTTTGTGAAGGCATAAGCTGTAGACACATTCCATCTCTGAAAAATGTTTTAGTTTTCTTATGAACTAGCTGAAAAATGTGAGCTTTTTTTCCTTCTCTGTGAGGTAGGAAATAGTAAAGATTATTTAAAAGATACATGTTAGATAGTCTTGTAACAACAACAAAAAAAGTCACTGCTTAGATTGTTGGATTTCTTTAGTGTTCTAAAGACCCAGTTTGAAGATCTAATTTTAAAACTGGCTCAAGAGATCATATTCAAATGCTTGAGTCTGTTTTTACAGGATATCCTTGGCTAACTTTACTCTAAGAAATTTAACACAGTTGGACTGTATTCCTTTGGCTTTGAAATTCCTTTCACAGGAATGGCCATTAAGGTGGGGTTAGAGTATGTATGCAAAGGGGGTGGAACAGAGAATGTGTGTGATCCTACCTTAATGCAATATGTCCTTATATCAATCAAAATATGTTTCCTGAAATAATCACATATTTTGTCTCCATACCTAGAAATATAAGGGGTATTCTCAATAGATTAAACACTGAGCACCTAGTTTCCCATTCCCATTAGTTTTTCTAATGTCTATCGCATTTAAGTCGTTCTTTTTAAGCTTTAGTTGCTGGCGCTGGGGACCTAAGGTAAGGGACTGCCTTCATGACTGGTCTTATTAATTTTTCCTTTGTTATTGCCAAAAATTGAAGAAGACTAAAACAGATGACCTCCCTATTTGTACTGAAGGAGGATTGGACATGGTACCTCTATCACTTTCAATACCATTATTCTATCTCTGGACAAAAAGTTAGAAAAATCTGCAAAATTAAGTAAATGGGCTCCTGAGGACTGTATTAATACTACTATTCTCTGATTTGCATAAAAATCACTTCTTGTTTTAACCATATCACAAATCAAATATCAGGATTCTATATTCGCAAAGAGAAGAAATTTGATTTCTTCTTTTAATCACAAGTACTGTAAAATTTGGGATAAAATTCCATATTTGCAGATATTAATTGGAAAAAGAAAATAACAGTCAAGTAGGATTAAGACTCCAAATTTAGATATATAGACATTGGAAAACTGAAAATTCCCAGGTTCTTCTAGTGACTCGGGATGTCAAAACCATATCTGTGATTTGTTTTAGATTACAAATCATGAGGTAAGGTATACTTAAGTTATAAAGATAAAATTTATTTTTTCTGACATTAATTCCATTTTAACCCTGTTTTTTTGCTATTTTGCACTTGACATCTTATCATTCTTCACCCCAAATTTCATGTATACAATAAGAGGGGATACGACTCTAACAAGAGCTCTTTCAACAACCCCTTGATATATATGGTTTCTGCAACTACAACAATATGGAACTACAACAATGTGAATCCCATAGGTTGATTTGTGAAATGGGGATGATATCTGGAAAATATAATTATCTTCTCGGCCTTTGTGCGTAAATGACTTGCTAATTATCCCCAAACTCTAGCTGGGAGGTTGGGAAGGGAAAGGAAAGAGGCTGTTGGAAGCTAGGATTGTTGCATCAAGAATATAAAGAGACTCAATATTCAACTTCTGGAGTTCAAATAAGATTTTTCAAAATAACAGAGATCTGTAGGCTAAAAGAGAAAGGATTTCCTAGATCCTCATAGTTCTCACATAACATATCAATGCTAGGCCTGGAGACCAGAATACAGAAGTTTTTTATTTGTTTGTTCTTTATTTGTGTTTTCCTCCTATGAGAAAAAAGTCCTTACCATTGTCAGTCTTAATCATGAGGCTGGAGAAGTGAGGAAAAAGCATTTAATTAGAGGAAGAAAAAGGCAGCCTTGGCCCTTTTGATCTTGGACCGCTTTTGGGATGAGGAGACAGTGATCCGGATTTCTTCCCAGTTCCCCTTCGAGGCAAAGTCTCAAGAGAAGGGACAGGGTGCTAAAACATACAGATCTCTGAGGACCTCCAAGGGCCAAAGCCTGTTTTCCTGCTCTATCCTGGGGACTCTGAAAGGAGAACACTGCATTTGCTAGCACATCGATCCAGTTGCAGCCAAGGAAGCCATGAGTCCCCTTGGTTCAGGTGCTGTAAGAACAGCAGTATCTGAGCTTCCTGGGGAGCCTGTCTAAAAGGGTTGCTGAACCAGCATCAATGAGGTCCCACAACAGAAGCTGCAGGCAGATCACGTGGGCTGGGGAAATAGGAGCTCTAGCCAGAACTCAGGGTGGTCTGCTGCACCCATGAGAGCAGACTGCAGTCAAGCTGAGAAGGGCAAGCAGTGAATGCCAGCGGAGCTAGCAGCAGCCAGGCTGACAAGGACTATCACCCCAATGAGGCCCACTCAGCCAGCCAAAGAAGCCCACATACCGGCTAACATATAAAACTTCTGTACTAAATCAAAATGTGATGCGTTTCACATTTAGGATATCTGGGCTCTTTTTTTCTTCTGCTTTTTTTTGTTTTTCCTCTGTGAGTATTTGGAAAGAATTAATATGTGCTACAAAGTCACCATTTCTATTAATAAAAGGAAGGTCCAGTTTCATAATTCCTACTACTGCAAGTAAATTCTTGGCTTCCCATTTCCTTAATTTGTATTCAGGATACAAAACTTGAAAAATTCAGATTATTTGAGTTGCTTTATCAAAGTTGTCATAAGGTCACAAAAGGAAGAAACAGAGACGAGTGACATGGCTTGTGGATACTGTGAGTTGAAGTCTGAGTCTCATTATAACTGGGGCCATATAACTAGGAAAGATGAAAAGTCCAAAAGGTTGGGACTTTACTTAAGGATAAAAATCTGGGTGGTTAATGTAATAGTGATTTTGTCCAACATCAAAGCTTGTACATCTCAACTCTATAAAAATAATCCCAATGTATACCATAAGTGTTCGTTAGTAATTTGTAGAAGTCTGAGATAACAGGATGTTAGAATATGTCTTCCATAAATTTAAGAGGACGAGAACTAGTGAGTGATAGTGTCTTTAAGATACCCAGTGGAACTCAGATGATAGCAACCCTATAGCAACTACTAAAGCTTCCGCTGACTTTTCAAATGTTGGGTCATCACAGATGAGAGAAGGATGTTGAAGAGACAAAAACAACATATCTAACCTGATTAAATTAATTGCATCTCTTCTAAAGATAAATAGGGAGGTGCATCTACTACACCTAGCAGTGATTTCCTTAGGACTTCCCACTAGACTTGAAAGCCAAGCCCAGCATTACAGAATGAGGAAGGACAACGTTTATTTGCATCAAATTGCTATACTGACTTTATCTACAAATGTCATCCAAAACTGGGAATGTAGAAACTTAAAAGCAGTTCTAATATCTTAATTTCTTGTTACCAAAAGGCTGTTCAGTGACATTTTATTAGTACGGAGCACAGGACATAAAAAGAATCTGCTTTTTCACTCATTTGTCTCACCAAAACGGGCTTAGACATTGCTCTTATCCCCTTAGTACGTGGGGTAAGTCCTGATAAAATGGAAAATGTGAAAACAAAACCTGCCAGTGTGCTGAAACAGAGGACTGAATGTAGAATGCAGAACGTTTTAGGACCACACAGACTTTATTCTTAACATTTAAAGAGCACACAGAAATCTATAAAGCACACTCAAGAGAAATAAGCCTTGAGCATTGGCTTATACTCAGGTATTGCCTAAAAAATACTTAAAAACTGTCCTTTGGACAAGAATATACACAAAATCTTAGGATGCTTGGTATTACTAATCAGAGCTCTGAAATAATGAACAAAGATCTCAGCACAGAATCAAAGAACAAGTTAATGTGGAACGGCATATAAGTGGTTAAAATAGTTGTGAACGATGAGCAGAAAACAAAAAAAATGGAAAAACAATTTGAATCAATGCCTCTTGTCAAAGATTTTTTTCCAGATATTTAGTAAGGTACTGTAAAGTGATCTAAGAATATGCTGTATATAACTACATATCTGCAGTAAACCTTATAGTATATATGTTATTTATTAAACTTAGGGAAATGGCTCCAATTATTCCTAAAATAAATCTTTCCATCATATACAAAGTCCCAAGTTCAAGAACTTCCATTAAGGATTTTTTAATTTACATATTTAGACCAGATGAATCACAGCTGAAAACTGGAATAAAATTTCTGGTGTCTAGAAAGAACAAAACCAAGTATTCAGCTCCCCTTGCAGAATCATGCATTAAAGGAGCATTTATTTTGGTCTGAGTGTAGCCCTCACATTTTAATTCAGAGTCCCCATAATCTAATCTCAAACAATTTTCAAATAAAAATATTATTTCTGTGCTACACTTATTTTTTCCCATTGTCCCATTTCTCTATGTCATCTACCTGAAAGATTCCCCACATCGAGACAGGGATACAAAGATCCTATAAAGAAAGAGAGGATTGAGAATAACACACCTGAATACTCTGCAGGGATGCAAGGGCCCCTGCACACATAAACAAAAATTGTTTGCAGAATACCAAATGAACATGATCAGAAGCAAATAGCATTGATCCTCATAAATAAATTTTATATTTGAAGTTAATGACTCATGATTTAGCAGGAAAAAGAAAACAATGACAAATATAAATAAAATCTACTTATAGAATATTATCTTCTTTGAAAGTATCACTCATATTAGTCAGAAACAGAAATGATGAAGCAAAAGATTACTTAACCTCCAGAAATATTCTTACACAAATAATCCTTACACAAATGCTTCCTACCCATTTACTAATGTGAAAGTTTATAAATTGTACATGTAAAGAAAATAAGTACAGGCTTTAAAATGGGTTTAAACAGGAATACCTGGCATATGCAGAGTCAAAACATACTTAATATTTTACTAAAAATAGGGTCTATCCCTCAAAAGCAAATGCAGTTGAAATGAATAAAGCCAAACAAAAGTATATTTTGAGCGCTTCCCTGGTGGGTCAGTGGTTAAGAATCTGCCTGCCAGTTCAGGGAACGTGGGTTCAAGCCCTGGTCTGGGAAGATCTCACAAGCCGCAGAGCAACTAAGCCCATGCACCACAACTACCGAGCCTGCGCTCTGGAGCCCGTGAGCCACAACTACTGAGCCCATGTGCTACAACTACTGAAGCCCACGCACCTAGAGCCCGTGTTCCACAACAAGAGAAGCCACCGCTATGAGAAATCCGCGTACCACAAGGAAGAGTAGCCCCCGCTTGCCACAACTAGAGAAAGCCCGAGCACAACAACCCAACACAGCCAAAAAAAAAAAAAAAAAAAAAAGCATATTTTGATAATAGGATATATTTTATATTCAGAAAGAGCAAATACATTTTACATACTAACAAAGGTTTTTCTTGGTATGAACTGCTCTTTCATAGGTCAATAATTGATATAGTTACTTCTGAGAGGCAATCATTTAATTTAAAAATCAATATTTGGCCTAAGTTACCTGAATTAGCTTCATACCCTAAGATAAATTAACTGCTTTCAATTTCACTCCAATCACACAGACACTATATCTGAAGCCTTACAATTCTCTTTCTCCATTAATGCCACATCAATAACTAAATAGTAATCCAGCAACTCTGAATTCTCAATACCATTTGTGTATTTCCATATTCAATACCTTATTAGAAAAAATACGGAGTTACATTTTGTAACACTTTAATCCTGGTCTGTATAAATGCTCCTTTCATTGTACCTATTCATGAAGAAATAGAATAGGCCCAGGAAGACATGTTAATAAGAGGAAAATTATCTTTCATGTTTCACATCTGAAAGCTCCTTTAATCTTCACTCTGCTTCCTGATTACTTTATATAATAATTCAATCTTCAACTGCCTTCTTTCGTCAATAATTATTATAAATACCTAGATGATAAAACATACAAAACCAACCTGAAAAGGAATTCCATAAATACGATTAGTATTTCCGTGTGAATCCAACGGGAGTAGCCTTGACAAATAGCTGAAATTTAGATTATATTATAAACTAATCTGTGCTTCTGTGAAAAATTTATCATTTAACATCTACCTAAAAGAATGTTTGCTATTGACAGACCTTAATGATTTAGTAATATTATGTGTCTTGCTTCATTTAATAAGAAAACATCTGCTAAAATTAATTTTTCCCGTTTGATTCTTTTTTTTTTTTCTTTTGGTGGGTTACAATATCCACCAATGTTTCTCTTTGATTAGGGCATAAGTCATGAGAACTTCCAAATACAAAGGACTATAGCACCTACTCATGTGCCTACAGATCAACGAAGGGCTCTGTGCCTAGGAAGTTCCTAGCGTCACTAAAATAAGGAATAGTCTTCCCATTATTCTAGTTCTTGTTTCATAGTTTCATTCCCTGGCAACCAGGAGCAACTCCCAAATCATCTCTGACTTGTACATGTTTCCCACCTGGGACAAAGACACTCCTTCACAGCGCCATGACAACCACACCAGCAACACAAGCACTTGGGTCATGCAGGAAAATGAAAATCCTGAAAGGAAGCCAGGAGATAAAAGGCTTACTATTCCTTGTTTCCCACTGGTAGGAAGTAATTACAAAAATTACTTTAACACAAAGCTTCTGGTGAATGAATAGTTTGTAATTTGAGGGGAGAAGCCTAAGGGCCTAGGGATTAAGGAAAAAATATGAAAAGCTGAATGATGTCATACAAGTACAGTCCCCCTCCACCCCCCCCAGAAAATAGACTGCCTAAAGCAAACTTCTTATTGATGACGATGGAGACATTCTTAAGAGATGATCAGAAGTACATTTTGTTTTTTAATCTGAGATTAGACCGATGACTGATGTAAACAGTGGAGGTGAACGTTATGACCCTTTGATAGTTTATTAGCTATGTCGTTACCAAATAAAATTTCAAATCAGTAAAATATAAAATAATTTTGTACAAACTAAAAATGCCCCAAATGAATGTGATCTCCATACTCCCAAAGCAGAAATCAGAAAAAGAAGTAAATTCAACTCTCCCATAAGATGAAGTAGACAAATTTCTTTAACATAATCATGCCAAGTTTATATTTGTTGTTAATGAAAAGGGTGGTATTCTTTGCCAGAAACTGGCTGTGCTATGTGTTGTGAAAACCTGCCAGTTCTGCATTGGAAGAGATTATTTATATTGCCAAACGTAAAACTGCTTTAGGTGTTATTCTTAAAAGAGTAATTCTAGAGCAGAGTGCCCTATTTATGATTTTATAAGTTCAAACTATTTTTAAACACTATTCATATTTTTCCTCATTTCAAAAACAATATAAATTCCTTAAGGGTCAAGGAAAGAACATCTGTGCCAAATTTGGGAATGGTGGAGGGATTTTGTTGTTGTTGTTGAATTTTAACATATAATATATTGTCTCAACAGATTCAAAGTTGTGACTTTTATTTGAAAACCAGATAAATATTCTTAAAGATAAGGAATCAAAATACAGGTTTGCATTTAGTCAAGTGGAATAACTTAGGGCTCTTGAGTATGGTAGAAGCATAATTTTTGTCTTATTTTTATTTTGTTGTTTTTTTAAGAACATAATGTCTTCTCTCCTATAGTGATAGGTAGCAAACATCTTTCATGGGCTCCCAAACCTGTGCAGTGTTCATTTTCTGATTCTCACTGATACAGATTTTGGAATGAGAGAGCTGAAGGCAAGCAGAGATATTCTAAGCATCCATGAGCCAGTATCTGCCACCTGACTCCCAAGATAACCTCTACCCATTCCTACTACAACAGGTATATAAAGACACTCATGCAATGACTCTAGGACATGAGTATGAAAATACACCATGAGTTTTTTTAGTTCACTTACTATCCCAATGGATCCTTGAATGTAATATATCCAAAAGTATAGCCACTTGTCATCCTTCATCAAGCCTATTTCTACTTCTCATTTGAAATACCTGAATTCTGGAAAGAGAATTCTCTAGTCTTCCAGATTAGGATTCTGAGTCATCCTTGATCTCTCTCTCTCTCTCTCTCCCTACATCTACTCTATCGAATAACCCCATCAGTTTTACTTCAATCTCAACCCAGTTTGGCTCCTTCTCTCCTTCTCACTACTACTCACCTAGTTCAGGTAATAATTTGTTTTAATTTAGAACACTTACAACAAATTACAGACCTCAAATGAATGGCAGTTATGAGTTGATAAAATGACAAAGCAAGAAATGTGGCCAGGCAATCATTGTGACAACTAGCAAAACACTGGGTTGGCCAAAAAGTTCATTTGGGTTTTTCCGTAATATATTATAACAGCAGAGTATTTACTTACAGGGACCCTACTGATAGAAGTGCCTTGCTTATGATTAAAACTCCTCCTGACTTTCTGTTAGAGAAATTTATGAAGCCCATGGCCCTCAAATACATCTCTTTCTAACAAAGTCTTATGGATTTTATTCCTCTTCTTCTAACTCATTGAAGAGAGACCTCATGTTTCCTAAAATAACATCCTATACTGATCCAGAAAAGCACAATTTTATATGGTAATACAGTTGTCATTTATAAATCAATATACATTTCTAATCCTGGAATCTGTTTAATTTTACATTTTAGAATGATGGAAAAAATTATAAAAATATATTCTTAATTCTCACTTGGAAAGTATTTAGGCCATGAAAAAGCTTGGCTCTCAGTTCTATAACCAAGAAGTTAAAAGAAGAATTTAAACTTTATAGTATGGTACTTCGAGTTCTAAATTTGAATCTCTATTTAAGGTAGGAGGATATTTACACTTTTAAACTATATAGTTACATTTTTTTTAAACATCTTTATTGGAGTATAATTGCTTTACAATGGTGTTAGTTTCTGCTTTATAACAAAGTGAATCAATTATACATATACATATGTTCCCATATCTCCTCCCTCTTGCGTCTCCCCCCCTTCCACCCTCCCCATCCCACCCATCCAGGTGATCACAAAGCACTGAGCTGATCTCCCTGTGCTATGCGGCTGCTTCCCACTAGCTATCTATTTTACGTTTGGTAGTGTACATATGTCCATGCCACTCTCTCACTTTATCACAGCTTACCCTTCCCCCTCCCCATATCCTCAAGTCCATTCTCTAGTAGGTCTGTGT
>RJWK010032501.1:0-23643 GCA_004363435.1 Platanista minor | reverse complement strand
GGGGATCTCCCCGCTTTGCCCTCCGCGCCCCTGCGGCTGTGCTCTCCTCCGCGACTCCGAAGCTTCCCCCCCTCCGCCCTCCACAGTCTCCGCCCGCGAACGGGCTTCTCAGTGTGTGGAAACCTTTCCTGCTTCCCAGCTCCCTCCCACTGGTGCCGGTCCCGTCCCTATCCTCTGTCTCTTGTTTTTAGGGTTTTTTCGTTTGCCCTACCCAGGTACGTGGGGAGTTTCTTGCCTTTTGGGAGGTCTGAGGTCTTCTGCCAGCGTTCAGTAGGTTTTCTGCAGGAGTTGTTCCACGTGTAAATGTATTTCTGGTGTATCTGTGGGGAGGAAGGTAATCTCCGCGTTTTACTCTTCCGCCATCTTGTCTTTCTCTCCCAAAAGAATCATTGATAAGACCAATGTTGAGGAACTTCTTCTTATGTTTTCTTCCAGGAGTTTCATGTTTTCAGGTTTTACATTTCAGTCTTTAAGCTGTTTTGAGTTTATTTTTGTATATTTTGTGAGGAAGTAGTCCAGTTTGATTGTTGTGTATGTATCTGTCCAGGTTTCCCAGCACCACTTATTAAAGAGAGACTGTCTTTTCTCCGTTGTATAGTATTGCCTCCTTAGTTGTAGATTAATTACCCATAAGTGTGTGGGTTTATTTCTGGGCCTTCTATTCCATTCCATTGATCTATGTGTTGGCTTTAGTGCCAGTACCATGCTGTTTTGATTACTGTAGCTTTGAATGATAGTTTGAAATAAGGGAGCAGGATACCTCCAGCTTTGTTCTTTCTTCTCAAGATTGTTTTGGTTATTCAGAGTCATTTGTGGTTCCATGCAGATTATAGAATTATTTGTTCTAATTCTGTGAAAAATGACACTAGTATTTTCATAGGGATTGTATTGAATCTGTAGGTGGCCTTGGGGACTATGGTCATTTTAACATTATTAATTCTCCCAATCCCTGAGCATGGTATATCTTTCTCTTTGTGTCATCTTCAACTTCTTTCACCAATGTTTTACAGTTTTCCAGATACAGGTATTTTACCTCCTCGGTTAGATTTATTCCTAGGTATTTCACTCTTTTTGATGCAGTTGTAAATGGAATTTTTTTTTTTTTTTTTGCTTTCTGTTTCTGATAATTCAAATTAGTGAATAGAAATGCAACAGATTGCTGTATTTAATTTTGTGTCCTGCAACTTTACTGAATTCATTAGGTCTGATAGATTTTGGTGGCATCTTTAGGATCTTCTGTATATAGTATCATTGCATCTGCAAACAGGGGCAGTTTTACTTCTTCCTTTCTAATTAGTATTCCTTTTATTTCTTTTTATTGTCTGATTCTTGTGGCCAGGACTTCCAAAACTATGTTGAATATAAGTGGTGAGAGTGGGCATCCTTGGCTTGTTCCTGATCTTAGAGGAAATGCTTTCAGCTTTTCAATGTTGCATATGATATTAGCTGTAGGTCTGTCATATTTGGACTTCATTATGTTGAAGTATGTTCCCTTGATACCTACTTTTTTGAGATTTCTATCATAAATGAATGTGTTAAGTTTTGTCAGAAGCTTTTTATGCATCCAGGAGATGATTATATGATTTTTTTTCACTTTGCTAATGTGCTATATCATGTTGATTAATTTTCAGATATTGAACCATCTGCATCCTGGGAAACCAGGGAAACCATCCCATCCCTGGGATAAATCTCACTTGATCATGGTGTATTGTGGTGTACAGTCCTTTTATTGTATTATTGGATTTAGTTTGCTAATATTTTGTTAAGATTTTGGCATCTATACTTATTGGTGATGTTGGCCTGTACTTTTGTCTTTTGGGGTGTCTTTGGTTTTGGTATCAAGGTGATGCTGTCCTTGTCAGAATGAGTTTGAAAGCATTCATTCGTCTTCAGTTTTTAGACTAGTTTGAGAAGGATGGGTATTAACTCTTCTTGGAATATTTGGTGGAATTCTCCTGTGAAGCTGTTTGGTCCTGGACTTTTGTTTGTTGGCAGTATTTTTTTTTTTTTTTTGCTGTACGCGGGCCTCTCACCATTGTGGCCTCTCCCGTTGCGGAGCACGGGCCCCGGACGTGCAGGCTCAGCGGCCACAGCTCACGGGCCCAGCTGCTCCACGGCACGTGGGATCTTCCTGGACCTGGGCATGAACCCTCGTCCCCTGCATCGGGAGGCGGACTCTCAACCACTCTTCCACCAGGGAAGCCCTGGTAGTATTTATTTTTTTATTTTTTTATTTTTTTTGCTGTATGCGGGCCTCTCACTGCTGTGGCCTCTCCCGTTGCAGAGCACAGGCTCCCGACGCGCAGGCTCAGCGGCCATGGCTCACGGGTCCAGCCGCTCTGCGGCATGTGGGATCTTCCCGGACCGGGGCATGAACCCGCGTCCCCTGCATCGGCAGGCGGACTCTTAACCACTGCGCCACCAGGGAAGCCCGCCCTGGTAGTATTTTTATTACCAATTCAATTTTATTATGATAACTGCTCTGTTCATATTTTCTATTTCTTCCTGATTCAGTCTGGGGAGAGTCTACAGTTCTGGAAATTTTTCATTTCTAGGTTGTTCATTTTTTTGGTGTATAATTGTTCATAGTAGTCTCTTATGATGCTTTGTATTTCTGTCATGTTGATTGTAAATTCTCGTCTTCCTGGTTTCTCATCTTACTTATTTGGGCCCTCTCTCTCTCTTTTTTTTTTTTTTTTTTTGATGAGTCTGGTTGAAGGTTTATCAGTTTTAGAATTGCTACTTAATAAGTCATGAACAGAATTTTGCATGTCTAGTTTAAAGATGTAGAAAAGGCAAAAAGACAGATGTTACAGCTGATTACTAATTTAGAAAAAGCCTTTCAGTTCCGTTGTCCCTCACAAATTTTCAGATGCCATATGCTGTGTTTATGTCATTTTCATATTTCCATGTGTATTTTCACAAATAACAGTGTTTGACTCTGTAGATGGTTATAAACCTCTGTGCTATAATTAGTATAAGCTTACTGTCTGTCTTGTTTGCTTAACTTTTAAAGTATTTATTGAAGTTAGCTCAGGATATTTGAGACACTTAGTGTCTGTTGTGTATACTGTTATTTATTTTGTTAAGGTTTAAAATTTAGGTTAAATTCTCCAAGCCATAAAAAAATATATGAAAAGCCAGACTTTTCCTAATTCTACCTCCAAACTTTTTTTTAAAATAAAAAGCAATAGGTTTATTAATTTTATAAAGTTGTAGTAAATTCTTTTTTTTACAGTTTTTTTTTTTTTTTTTGGACGTGGACCAATTGTAAAGTCTTTATTGAATTTGTCACAATATTGCTTCTGTTTTATGTTTTGGTTTTTTGGCCACGAGGCATGTGGGGTCTTAGCTCCCCAACTAGGGATTGAACCCTCACCCCCTGCATTGGAAGGAGAAGTCCCAACCACTGGACCATCAGGGAATTCCAGAAAATTGTAGTAAATTCTTAAACTTTCAATTCTTTTAGAATCAATGACATTTTAAACATATTAGTTTAATCATACAACTTTAAAAAAATAACAACTACTCCTTACTCCTGGGGGGCAGGAGGGACTGTCAGTGTCATAATCACTGTCCATCACCCTATTAAGTTGACATTAGGAAATGTTTTAACAGCTGGAGCTTTTGTGAATGGAAATCCATCTTCCTTTATCCTGCCACACTGGATGTGAGGAAGTAATAAAGGCAAACAAATAAACAAAACCCCTATTCTATCTGTTAAACAGTATGGTGCATTCTGAAATATTACAGGCACTTGTACCAAGAAAGACAAGACCCATATGCATGAAGCATAGGAATAAGCAGAAGGAAAAATTTTCTGGTGCACAGTGAAGAAAACCTAAGATTGAGGGCTACAAACAGTAAAGGAGCATCTTACAATTTTAACTGAAAATTTTTAATTTAATTTTCCCCATATGATAGGGCCTTGCTTTGCTTGTTGATGAGATAAACTATTTAACAGAGTTAAGATCGCGCATCTGTGTTAAAGGCAGGCTCTTGGATATTATAGTGTAATGTCCTCCAAGAGAAGTTAGGAGTAAAATGAAGCAAATTTAAACAACTAAGAAACATGTACTCAAAAGAGGGGATATATGTATATGTATAACTAATTTACTTGTCTGTACACCTGAAACTAATACAGCATTAAAAATCAACTGTACTCCAATAACAATTTTTTTAAAACCCACAAAATATAAAACAATTTACTCTGAGACATTGTCCTACCCACAAGTATGTCTAAGACTTGTTTCCAGCTCTTTGGAACTGGATTTTAATAGTTTGACTTGAAATTGATGCATCTTCTTTTTGAAGAGGATTAGCACGGACCACTGGAGGCTTGCGACCCCTTCAGAAACCCCTAGACTGGAAGGTGGTTCGGACGCTGTGGTTTGCACCCCCAGACCCAAGACCTCCTGCTGTGCGCTCTCTTTGCAAACAGCTGGGAGGGAGCAGGACGGGACAGCCCACCTCTCCCTCGGGCCCCCAGGGTGCTCCCCTGTGGACTCGCCTGTGACACCGCATCCTTATGGGTCAGCTCTCTATCTACATCAGCAGCATCCAGCAGGAGAGTCAGAGTCTGCCCTCCGCCTCGAGGGGAGTGATTTTCTTGGAATCCCTCACCCACCTGACCCGAAGGGAAGCGCCCGTGCACTGCTCCCCGCTGAAGAAAAGCATCACTTCCCACAGGACTGCACACTTCATTCTCGGCCACCAGGCCGACCACACCCGCCTCTCTCCTCCCCACTGCCTGGGAGAGGGCAGGTGAGCTCCGTCACCAGGGGGACGGGGACCAGCTCCACATGGTAGCAGTGAACCTCTCTGAAGTTCAGTACCTTGCCTTTAGCCTCAATTCCCAGAAAATGTATACAATTCCTATCAGCAGCCTATCATAAAGATAAATAAACACTATTGTCAGAAACAGCACTCTGGCTGCAGGGTGGAAAATTGTGTGTCAGGGAGTGAGCCTAGACATTACTGTGCTGAGTATTTTCATCCGTTACTTGAGGGGAGGTGTGATCATGTTAAACATATCAATATTGGAAATAATATACACATCAAATAAACAGATATGTTTCTGCTAGTCTGAATAGACCAACGGCTCAAAAGCAGTTACATGCAAAATTATTAACTCAAAATGTAGTAGTTCTTGTATTTTGTTCCTGAAAGCGATGAGTAAACAAATACAGGAAGATTATGTGTTACTAGCACTGATGAAGGAAGCCGTCCCGCGATTTCCTCAGCAGAGACTGCCTCGGCTCCTAGCACAGAGTTTCGAGGGGGTGTGTTTACCAGACCGAGTTTCTCGGTGTTCACTTGCACCCCTACTTCTTGGCATCGTGTCCATCACAAAGTTACTTGTTGGAAAGTTGTTGAAGTGACAGAAGCTTACTGACTGGACAGTGGGATCCGTGGGCACAGGGTCTGCATAGAGAAAGTGGTACCCAGAGGCTGCCCTTGGGGGCCAGGCTCCTCCCGTGTCCTAGTGCACATAGAGCTCTTGCGCACCTCCTAATGGGGTTTCCAAGAGTGGCCTGAGGTCACGGCCGAGGGCCTGGGATGATGATGGCACTCAGGAATGTATCATGTGAGGAGCAGACAGAAAAAATGGTGGAGGTGGTGGTGAAGTGATGACGGGACGGGGATGCTGAGGAGATTGAAGCGGGGCTGCCTAGTCGTGCTGGATGCCCTCGGGGACCCTTCTCCTCTGACCTGGACATTTTGTAGGAGGTAATTCAGTAGGACACCACACACACAAAGGTCACAATCCCTCACATCCCTGTGCTCATTTCACCTGTCAGACGCTGTACTAAGTGGTGTAGTATTAACTCATTTAATTCTTAGAACATCCTGTGAGATGAGTGTTACTAGTTTCATCCCCATTTCACAGATGTCAGAACTGAGGTGCAGGGTGTTCGGCCCCCAATCCATAGCTAGGAGTTGGCAAAGCAGGATTCACACTTTGTGGCTCAGCAGCAGATGCAGGAACTCATAATTACTACACTCTTGTCAGGATTCCCTTAGAAGGAAGCCATAATGTAGAGCTCTCTCCGGCTGTCTCCTTGTCTCTCTTCTCAACTCTCACCCCAAACGCCTAGCAGTAGGGCTTCTCCTGAGAAGCACACGTCGCATTTCACTAACCGACTCTTGATTTCCTAGTGTTGGCTCCTCTGGCACCCAGCTTTGCAGGTTAAATTTACCACGTGAGTGGGAATTTGTGCTTTTTAGCAACCCGTCAATATTTTATAAAGGATTTGGAGAAGAAACACCAATTCTAGATTCAAACTGGAGAGACGGGGGCGGGAAATGAATGAATCACAGAAAGAAAAGAATGAAAGCTCTTTAGGTCAGAGCAATTCTAGATAATGGAACATAACAATAAAGACGATACATTTTATACAATCCATTGCCTTTCTGAAACACTGGAGGGGAGGGACCTAACATTAGGAATTCTTTAAAGCGAATCTATTCCAAAGGATATCATTATTTCAAGACAGTTGCTAAGCATTGTTTTTATTAGTGCTTCAAGGCGAAGAATTTTATGATTTGTGGAAATATCATATACTGTTTATTAGAGTCAAGGAAGGTATTCTGGGCACTCCAGGGATGTTATCCCATAACTGCTCCGATGAATGGCAGGATGGAATCAGGAAAGGCAGTTCGTGCTGTAAGAAATAGGTAATGATTGGTGTTATTGAAAACCTTTTAATGGAGCCTATAAGGAAAGGGATTTCCTGAAATGCCTTTATCAAGATGAATCATATGATGAATCAAATTAGCCTGGGGTAATTTGCATTCTGCTGCAGAGGTGGTTTATGATGTGTATCTGATGCATTTATGAAAACAGAAAGCTGACCCTGAAGAAAACCTTTAGATGTATTTTATGAGGGAGACTGTGTAAGGAAGAGTCAAGACCACATTAAAGCTATGGTGTAAAATTGTGCCTCACGTGGGATGGGAGCGACTTGGGGGGCAGAGATGCTCACACAGCCCGTGAGCACATCCGAGGTCCACAAGCACCTTTCCATTTGGGTGAGACCTGCACCTGTCCTCCAACATCAGAGTCTGGTAGGTGGGGTTGAAATAATTATTTGTCAAAGGATGTACACAAAACAACACTTTGCATAAATATACCAATTTTAGGAATCAAACTTTAATATATGAAAGTCTGGGTTATATGCAAGTCAAGTGTTGGAAAGTCAGGGACATTTCCCTGAAGCTGTCAATGGTAGTAAATACAGTAAGAGGTTTTGCTTTCAAAATGTATTTCTTTTGGCTTTTAATGTCTTAAAATGTCTGTTAGTCTTACGTATTCCTAAATGGTACATTCAAACACCTCTTCTTTCAGTTGTTCAATATTCCTTGAGATTTGTTGTCTTAAGTAATTTCCGTCAGTCTCTGGTTCTTAATCACCCCTTTGCTTTACTTTCTCCCATAAATCGATCATCCTGCCGGCAGAAGGGTGCAGTGAATAGATTTAAGCACATTGTGAGATGATTACACTGCTCTTAACTTTCTGGAACCAGTCGAGGTAACCCTGGATGTTCCCACTTTTTCTCACTTATCTGAACAGAAGTACTTGCAATGTAAACACTGCTCTCTTTTTCTCAACCTGTAGTGAAATGTTTGCTTTTGTAGACATTTTAAAGGTCACATCCCTCATAGCATTGAAGAAAAGCATCTTTCACAGATACTGGGTCCCAACATCTAACTGCAGAGACCCACACTCCCCCCCCCCCCAGCATGGGACTGTGTACTGGGATCTTCGGGAGCTTTTATTAGTTAGCCCCCATCATCACACACTCAAAGTGCTGGACCAGAGAAGTGTTGCGGACGGTTTTGCCCGTCTGTGGCTGTGTGTGCATTTGTGGGAAACATGGGCTTCCTTGCCCCTAGGAGTAAACCCGCTTCAATTCTTTTCACTGCTGCACATTTTGATCAGAGGTTTATGTGAGGAGGTGTTTTCTCTATAGCTTTGATTCAGGGAAATGAGGTTGGTAAGAAAAGTAGTTAAAGGAAGCAACCTTACAACATATGGAAACACACAGAGAAAAGAAACACAGTGACTGATGGGTGAACATTACATCTGGATGAATATCTTACTACAAACCTATCGCAGGCTTGGGAAGTGCAAAGGGGAGCTGGCGCTGGTCTGATTGGCCAAATTAATTAATAATGAACTGATTTTCTTAGGGGATGTGATTTATGTATTAAACATTGCCCCATCCTTGGGGACAAAGTATTATTTTCATTATGGAAATCTTACAGTCATGGACTGAGCTAGTTATGAGAGATCAAACTACTTTCAAGGCTCCTATACTAATTATTGGTCTGTGGATTCGCGCCTCATGACCTATAGTCAGGTCAGCGCCACCCAGGCTCAGAAAGAAGAAGAAGAGGTCCAATCCAGATGCTAAGTATTATTTTTCCACTACAGTGACCCCTGCTCTCCGCCCTAACTTAAAAGGAATGGAACCTGCACAGAAATGTTAAACACACACACACAATTCAATAAAATGTGCACATTTATCTGTTCTGTCCATTGCTTCCCAAATGAGAGAAATATGCCATGGATTGTGGTTTCCTAAAAGCCCCAAATGTTACGTGAATAAGCAGAGTAGCTTTTGTTTTTCATGGAACGTTAACACTAGTCTTGTACGAAGGTTCTAGAAATGGCAAGGGTTTCATGAAAATAAACTTCATCTTGCTTATAGCTGAAATTTCAAATCATAGGTTAAAAAAAGTTTTCTCTAACATCAGTTAAGAGCTCAGCAATGACAGGATTTATCTGGTTAAAAAAAAAAAAAAAAACCTCGCAAGAACAGCTTAGAAAGTTATAATCAATTCTTAACTGTTCAGATTGCTGTTAGGAGACCCATGACATAAATTATTATAAACCTGAGGTGATTGCCTGGGCATATCAAGCAGTAGTTCATAGAATTTCATAACATTTCCATTTAAATGCTGGATAAGCTATGTTACTTGATACTATAGAAATCAACCTGTGGATAATGTTGAAATGTCCCTGGGAAATGTTTTCAAATACTGCAGAGTGCAGCTATTGTGTCATAAAATGTAAATGGATAATGTATACTCGGCACTATTAAAACCAAGTTAGCCCATTAAAAATGAAGTGTTCTTTACAGGAAAAGGTAGATATTTTCACGTGAGAAAGTATTTTGTCAGTATACTTACAGGGAACCGTAACGTTGAAAACTTCAGGCTTTCTTTAATTCTCTTTAATTAAAGTTGGAAAGTACCAGTAATTTCTTCCTACGAAATTCATTTGTGATTGGAAACTTCCCAGTGAAACTGGGGCAGGGAGAATTAAAATATACTTTTGTTTAGTTACGTTAATTCTTGTCTAGAGAACTTGGTATTGACTGAACTGTGAAACTGGGACGTCCTTTGCTCTCGGTTTACTGGTGTCTCAAATGGGATGAGCAGAGAAGGAAAACACGTGGAGATTCGGGAGAGACTGTGACCCAGGATTAGAAGATTGAGTGTGTCCGTTATTGTTACCCCTGCCAATATCTGCTGGTCCTGCCGCTTTTTCTCAAACATGATCTCCTCCTTGCCCTGCCACTCTTCTTATCCTGTGAGATTCCTGGGCTCTTGCTTCTTGGTTCATTTTATCCTGGTGAAACCCTAACCTTGGTAAAACCCTCATGCCTACCCTGGACCCTCCCCGAGCCTCCACTCTCCTGTTGGCAGCCTAATCCTCCATCGCCAGGGAGCAGGGGACTCTGCCCTTTATCGTCTTCCTGCTCTCGGTAAGCCTGTGCTCCTGCCTTCCTGGGTCCTGACCGCGCGCCTCTTCCTCTCTCCATCCTTGGGTCCAGCGTGGGGATTAGGTGGCCGCCGTGTTGCCCCACAAGCCTCCCCTTCAGGCCCTCAGCTCCCAGGACGGCCGCCTGCTGACCACCCAGCCCCGAGGTCCTCCCAGGAATTTCTCTCCGTGGAAGGAAACCCTCATCCAGGGACCCGCCCTCCTCAGGGGCCGTCCACGCCCATGACTGTCCATGCGCAGAAGCAAAGGCTCAGACTGTTGCCGAAATTCGGCCTTTGTACACCAATGCTGGATTAAATCTCGAAGACAGAGTTTTGGGTGAAGTAGAAAGAAAAAGCTTTCTTGCTTGGCCAGGCAGAGGGGGCCACAGCAGGCTAATGCCCTCAAGACTGTGTGTTCCGTCCTGGAGCGGGTAGTGATGGGTCTTCACAGTGTTCCCGGAGCAGGGCGTGGTCAGCTGGTGGACACTCTTCTGATTGGCTGGTGGGGAGGTAAGTGCGAGTCAGCATCATCAGCCTTCTGGTTCCAGCCGGTCTGGGGTCTACGTGCCTGTGGGCAGCGAGCGGTTAACTTCTCCTACCTGGTAGGGGCTTCAGTATCTGCAAAACAGCTCAAAGGCCGTGGCTCAGAATATTAGCTACAGTCCTCGAGGAGGAACCGAAAGTCCTTGACTCTGTTCAATGGCTAAACTATTATTATTTTGTCTTGTTTGACTGTTTTCCTTTCTTTCTGCATTTTCTCACTTCTCTGATTAAATGTATTCTTTGACTAAAGTTTTTCTACAGACAAAAGGCAGGTGGAGGACTTGGGTGAGGGTCTATTCTGGGAAGGCCCCATAGGGCCCTGCTCGGTTATAAGCCCTGACCTCAATTTAGGACAACTCTGCATGGTCGCTTTAGCTCCAGGGCTGCACACAGAACCTTCCAGTTCCCTCTCCTGCAGCTGGATCTTAGCTGTCTCCCCTCCCTCTTCTGCTGGTCCCCCCAGAGCCCCTCAGAGGTGCTGTCCTGGGACCACCCAGCACACTTGGAGCAGACAGACATCTGTCTCCCAGGGAACCCAACCTAGGAGGGTCAGTGCCACCAGGAATGACATCTAAGTTATGTCTAGAACACTCCTTCCTTCTAAGAGAAAGAAAATAATCAGTGAGCAAAAGAAAACTTTTCTTTCAGTTCCTAAGTGCATTTATTGTGTCATTCTTTCATCCATCTGAATTTATTTTCATGGATCCGTATACTGGCATCGTTTATTGGATCATATATAGTTGACCAACTTTGTGAAAATGCAAGTTTTATCCTATACAAATGCCTTATTGAGCCCTCTTGCTTGAATTTCTCTTCTTTTCAATTTATTTTATTCCAGCTGGTTTTCTGTAAGAACTTACAACATGGGCTTCATTAAATTAAAAAAATAACTAGAATTCTTATGGAGATTATATTAAATTCAGAAAAGATCATAGGGAGAATACACAACTTTATATATTTCAGCCTTCCTATCCATATCCTGAGGGAGCATCACTAATGTTATTTGATAAACTTTTATATTTTAAATATACTTACACTTTTATTGGAAGATTTAAAATTTTCTTTTGTTAAAAATGAGAGGGACTTCCCTGGTGGTCCAGTGGTTAGGACTTGGCACTTTCACTGCTGAGGGCCCGGGTTCAATCCCTCGTCAGAGAATTAAAATCCCTCAAGACACACAGCCAAAAAAAAAAAAGAGAGAAAATGAGTGTACATCCAGGACCTCTTAGTTCCCTGCTGCTTCTAGTTCTATTAATATTCAGAGCATAAAAGCTCTGGTTATAACACTGACACTCTGTTCCTTGAGCACAACGAGAGAAGAGCCAGCCTCGGCTTTTCTGCCGTATTCATGCCCACAGGTACCTTCACTGGCTCAAGTTCATCTTCTAGTGACTTTAGGAAGAACTCATTGAAGCCAATGCTTGAAAATTCTTCCTGGTGCCTTTCTACTCAAATGCCAGCGTGGCTGATTATGACATTCTTGGTTATCACTTCTTGAGAAGTTTACAGACATTCTCACGATGACGTCTAACATTTAACGTTGCTGGGAGGCCTGAGGGCCCACCAGGAGCTTTCCTTCTCCTGTGTAACGTGTCCTTTCCACCGCTGAACCAAAGATTCTTTATTTAGCTCCCAAGTCCTCTTTCTCAGATACAAGTTCACACTTTAGTCTTTAGATTCGAGCTGTGTGCTCTTCACAGTTTCCATGGTGTTATTTTCACATTTTGCTTCTGAACCGTGTCATCTCGTGTTTTTTCTTTCCTGTTGTCTCTTCTTTGAGCTCACAATCTACCTAATGCCGCTTTGTGCTCACCTTTGTACAAGTGACGGCTTTCATTTCATGGTGAAATATACGGTCAAACATTTTCATCTGCTCCAAAGTAACAATTTCTGATGATTTTTTTTTCCCCCCTGCTATTTGTTTTTTCCCTTCTCTCTCCATTGTCTCTGTGATCTTTGTTTTCTGTGCTGTTTCCTTTTGAATCCAGCTCATATATACCCGGGTGTATTCTTCCTCAACTTGCTGCTTTCAGCATTAGAGCCATTGATAGTAGTCCAAGGGAATAAAGGACAGAAAAATCTGACTTGGTTAGAATACATCCACCCCAAATCCATGTGTTGAATCCTAACCCCCTCGGAGGTGATGGTATTAGGAGGTGGGGCCTTTGGGGTGACTGAGTCCTGAGGCAGTGGGGTTAGTGCCCTCCTACAAGAAGCTCCAGGAAGACCATTCGCCCCTTCCTGCTCTGAGCCGGGAGCAGTGACCCCATTCCATCCTGGTTCTGAGCCTCCAGCCCTCAGCACTGTGGGGAATCCATCTCTCATCCCCTGGCCTGTCACCAGTGTGTTCCGTTGGCTGAACTCGCTGGAACAGAACCTCAGCAGGAGGGTTGGAGCTGACGTCTCCCTCCGACGTGGAGCAGGATGAAGGACCAGCCCTGGGCGGATTGGAGCCAAGCCTCACTCTCCATCACCTCCCCCTGGGCGCGGCTCAAAGAACCGCACTCCTTGTGCTTTCAAGTGGAAATGCATTTGGCTAAACTGAGATGAGGCTCTTGGGTTGTAGGGATGAGGGATGGAAATGACTTTGATGAAATTTTCGTGAAGGAAGGATATGACTTGGAGCCACAAGTAACGTATGTACCTCCGCACAGAGGACTTGAGAGGGACCTTCGGGCGCGTCCAGTGCAGGTCCTGAAATTAGAAACTGCTCCCGGCGGGTCCGCCTCCGCCCGCTTCATCCTGTTCAACAAGGCAGGTATTTCTAGTCCTTCCCACTCAGGCCTGGGCCCCCCGCTCCCCCTCGGGTCACTGTCCCTAAGGAGAAGAGACGGGATGCCCTGGAGACTCATCTCAGACCCTCGCAGGAGTCGGAGACGCAGAGCCAGGGAAGCTCTCCTGGGAGGAGGGGTGGAGAGCCCCAGCTCCCAGGGAACAGGGAGGGAGCCCCTCTGCGCCATCTGTCTTCGGGACCAGAGCCACCCTGCGTGGAAGCAGCCTGCGTTTACTTCGTTCATGTCCTTCACCCCCTGTGGAAAGGGCCCCAGCAACAGCCAGATGTGCGGAAGGAACCAAGGCACTTTGCCGGGAGCCTGCTTTGAAGAGCTTGGGGCCTGAAGTCAAGCCCATGTGTTTGAATTTATGTTCTAATACTTTTCTGCAAGTTCAAGTGCGTGAGCCTCAGAGTTCTCATCTGAACATTGCAACAATGATCGGAAGGAGAGTGTAGGGTTCATTTGAGGATAAAATCAAATTAGTAGGTGGGATAGTGAACACAGAGCACTTACCTGGTATTAGTAGGCTCATGACTCTGTATATATTTTAAATTTTTATTGGAGTGTAGTTGATTTACAATGTTGTGTTAGTTTCAGGTGTACAGCCAAGTGGTTCAGTTGTAAATCTACACATATCCAGTCTTTTTAAGATTCTTTTCCCATATTGGTCATTACAGTGTGTGGAGTAAAATTCCCTGTGCTGTACAGTAGGTCCTTATTAGTTATCTATTTCATATGCAGTAGTGTGTATATGTCAGTCCCAATCTCCCAATTTATCCCTCCCCCACTTTCCTGCCTGGTAACCATAAGATTGTTTTCTATATCTGTGACTATATTTCTGTTTTGTAAATAAGTTCATTTGTACCTTTTTTCTTTTAGATTCCACATATAAGAAATACCATATGGTATGTGTCTTTGTCTGATTTACTCAGTATGACAATCTCTAGGTCCGTTCATGTTGCTGCACATGGCGTTATGTCATTCATTTTTTATGGCGGAGTAATATTCCATTGTATATATGTACCACATCTTTTTTTCCCGGTACGCGGGCCTCTCACCGTTGTGGCCTCTCCCGTTGCGGAGCACAGGCTCCGGATGCGCAGGCCCAGCGGCCATGGCTCACGGGCCCAGCCGCTCTGCGGCATGTGGGATGATCTTCCCGGACAGGGGAATGAACCCGTGTCGCCTGCATCGGCAGGCGGACTCTCAACCACTGCACCACGAGGGAAGCCCTACTACATCTTCTTTAACCATTCCTCTGTCGATGGACATTTAGGTTGCTTCCATGTCTTAGCTATTGTAAATAGTGCTGCAATGAACATTGGGGTGCATGTATCTTTTCAAATAATGGTTTTCTCTGGATATATGCCCAGGAGTAGGATTGCTGGATCATATGGTAGCTCTACTTTGGTTTTTTGAGGAACCTCCATACTGTTCTCCACAGTGGCTGCACCGATTTACATTCCCACAAACAGTGTAGGAGGGTCCCCTTTTCTCTACTCCCTCTCCAGCGTTTATTGTTTGTAGATATTTTGGTGATGGCCATTGTGACTGGTATGAGGTGATACCTCATTGTAGTTTTGATTTGCATTTCTCAAATAGTTAGTGATGTGGAGCATCTTTTCATTTGGTTTTTGGCTATCTGTATGTCTTCTTTGGAAAAATGTCTGTTCAGACCTTCTGCCCATTTTTCAGTTGGGTTGTTTGGTTTTTTGATACTGAGCTGCATGAGCTGTTTGTATATTTTGGAGATTAATCCTTTGTAGGTTGCTTTGTTTGCAAATATTTTCTCCCATTCTGTGGGTTGTCTTTTTGTTTTGTTTATGGTTTCCTTTGCTGTGCAAAAGATTTTAAGTTTAATTAGGTCCCATTTGTTTATTTTTGTTTTTATTTTTATTCTAGGAGGTGGATCAAAAAAAATGTTGCTGCGATTTATGTCAGAGAGTGTTCTGCCTATGTTTTCCTCCAAGAGTTTCATAGTAGCCAGTCTTACATTTAGGTCTTTAATCCACTCTGTGCTTATTTATGTGTATAGTGTTAGAGAGTGTACTAATTTCATTCTTTTACATGTAGCTGTCCAGTTTTCCCAGCACCACTTATTGACGTGACTATCTTTTCTCCATTGTATATCCTTGCCTCCCTTGTCAGAGATTAATTGACCATAGGTGCGTGGATTTATCTCTGGACTTTCTATCCTATTCCATTGATCTATATTTTATTTTTGTGCCAGTACCATACTGTTTTATTACTGTAACTTTGTAGTATAGTCTGAAGTCAGGGAGCCTGATTCCTCCAGCTCTGTTTTTCTTTCTCAAGATTACTTTGGCTATTTGGGGTCTTTTGTATTTCCATACAAATTGTAAAATTTTTTTGTTCTAATTTTGTGAAAATGTCATTGGTAATTTGATAGGAATTGCATTGAATCTGTAGATTGCTTTGGGTAGTAGAGTCATTTTGACAGTATTGATTCTTGCAATCCAAGAACACAGTATATCTCTCCATCTGTTTGTGTCATCTTTGATTTCTTTCCTCAGGATCTTATAGTGTTCTGTGTGCAGGTCTTTTGCCTCCTTAGGTAGGTTTATTCCTAGGTATTTTATTCACTACTATAATTTTGCTGGGACCTGAGAACTTGTTGGGCATATGTGTGCACACTGACCAGACGGCCTTGACCTTGGCCTAAGTAAATTCTAGCCAGGCTCCTTCCTGACTCGAGACCCTGACCTCCATTGGCTTAGAGCAGGGGTCCCCAACTCCCAAGCCAAGGACCAGTACCAGACTGTGGCCTATTAGGAATTGGGCCGCACAGCAGGAGGTGAGTGGCGGGCCAGCAAGCGAAGCCTCATCTGTATTTACAGCTGCTCCCCATCACTCACATTACTGCCTGAGCTCCGCCTCCTGTCAGATCAGTGGTGGCATTAGATTCTCACAGGAGTGTGAACCCTACTGTGAACTGTGCATGTGAGGGATCTAGGTTGTGCGCTCCTTATGAGATTCTAATACCTGATGATCTGAGGTGGAGCTGAGTCGGTGATGCTAGCACTGGGGAGTGGCTGCAAATACAGATTATCATTAGCAGAGAGGTTTGACTGTACAGAGACCGTAATAAATCCATTGCTTACAGACTCATATCAAAACCCTATCAGTGAGTGGCAAGTGACAATTAAGCTGCATCTGGTGGCAGGCTTTATAGTGGCAGGTGAGTTGATGAACTTCAGTTGTTCAGCTGCTTCTGGTGGCAGGCTTTAAGTCAGAATCTGACATGTATTTTAGTCCATGTGTGGCCCACCCATTATTTTATTTATCACTTCCGTCCGTGCCTCTTTCCTGCACTGCACACTTTTCACAGTCACAGTTCTAGTAAGCCCACAAGCTAACCCTAGCCAAAATGAGTAAGAAACAAATGTCGCTGGAGAGCTTCTTTGAAAATGGGGAAAAACCCAGTGATGAGACAGTAGAAGACTCTAAGACTGCCAACAAAAAGAAAGCTGCATTGAAAAGAAAATACCAAGAGTCCTACTTAAATTATGGGTTCATTGCATTGTGATTCACATTCTCCAAGCCCGCTTTGTGTAATATATGATGACTGGCTATCCAGCGAAGCCATGAAACCTTCAAAACTGCTTCACCACATGGAGACCAAGCACCCTGCATTAAAAGACAAGGCTTTGGAGTTTTTCAAAAGAAGAAACCATGAACACGAAGAACAGAAGCAATTTCTGAAGACCGCCACTTCGTCAAATGTGTGTGCACTGAGAGCATCATTCTTAGTGGCTAACCACAGTCCTAAAGCTAAGAAGCCCTTTACTGTTAGTGAAGAGTTGATCCTGCCTGCTGCTAAGGACATTTGTCGTGAACTTTTAGGAGAGGCTGTAGTTCAAAAAGCAGCATGTGTTCCTCTTTCAGCTAGCACCATAACTAGACAAATTGATGAAATAGCAGAGGATATTGAGGCATAATTGTTAGAGAGGATTAATGAGTCACCGTGGTATGCAATCCAGGTTGACGAGTCTACTGTTGTTGACAACAAGGCACCAGTGCTTGCTTTTGTGCAATATATTTTTCAGGAGGATGTCCATGAGGATATGTTAGGTGCACTTTTGTTGCCAACCGACACCACAGCTGCAGAACTAGTCAAGTCTTTGAATGATTACATATCAGGAAAACTGAAAGGTCATTTTGCATTGGTATATGTATGGACAGAGCGGCTGCCATGACTGGACAGCTTTATGGTTTCACTACTCGGGTCAAAGAAGTCGCTTCTGAATGTGAGTCCACACACTGTGTCATCCGTAGCGATGTGTTGGCTAGCCAAAAAATGTCACCTGAACTCAACAATGTTTTGCAGGATGTGATTAAAAATATCAACCACATTAAAGTACGTGCCCTCAACTCAAGTCTGTTCATGCAGCTCTGTGAGGAGATGGACCCAGAGCACACACATCTTCCCTTATACACAGAAGTGAGATGGCTTTCTAAAGGTAGATCAATGGCCAGAGTTTCTGAGTTATGAGAGCCACTCCAGAGATTTCTTTGAGAAGAACAGTCACCACTGGCAGCCCATTTCAGTGACACAGAATGGGTCGCAAACTTGCTTACTTGTGTGACATGTTCCACCTGCTCAACGACATCAATCTGTCACTTCAGGGGAGAACGACAACTGTGTTCAAGTCCACAGGTAAAGTGGCTGCATTCAAAGCCCAACTGGAATTATGGGGGCGACGAGTAAACATTGGGATTTTTGACATGTTTCAAACATTAGCAGAGATTTTGAAAGAGACTGAGCCAGGGCCTTCTTTGTCCCAGCTGGTGCGTGATCACCTATCTCAGCTTTCAAAAGAGTTTGAGCGTTACTTCCCAACCACAAAAGACCACTGAACTGGGAAGGAATTGATCCGCGACCCATTTGTGAGTAAGTCTGGTGATCGACTTTGTCTGTGCTAGAAGAGGATCAACTCCTTGAGATCGCAAGCGATGGTGGCCTTAAAAGTATGTTTGAGACAACTTCAAATCTCCTTACGTTCTGGATTAAAGTCAAGGCAGAATATCCTGAGACTGCCACAAAAGCACTGAAAAGCCTGCTTCCATTTCCAGCATCCTATCCTTGTGAAGCGGGGTTTTCTGCAGTGATGGCACCCAAAACGAGATCACTGAGTAGAGCGGACATAGCAACACACTTTGGGTGTCACTGTCTCCCATCACCCCCAGGTGGGACCATCTAGTTGCAGGAAGCCAAGCTCAGGGCTCCCACTGATTCTGCATTATATTGAGTTGTATAATTATTTTATTATGTATTATTATGCAATAATAACAGAAATAAAGTACACAATAAATGTAATGCGCTTGAATCATCCCGAAACCATCCCCCTGCCTCTGGTCCGTGGAAAAATTGTCTTCCACAACACCGGTCCCCGGTGCCAAAAAGGTTGGGGACTGCTGGCTTAGAGCATTTAATTTAGAAAACTTTCCACATCTTTCCCTGCCCTTGGAGATGTTAATCTTTGGAAAAGCCTCTGGCCAGTTTTACAACCCAGGATTGACTTTCTCAGGATAATGGTCCTGACTGACCAACCCTTTCAAATGTGATCAAACAGGATGATACCCCCCTGGACTCTGGGGCTGGGAGGAGCGTGACTTCAGTGGGCCCCTTGCTGCAGGATGTTAAGAGGCTTCCTTTCCTGAAGATAAGAGACAGTTTAATTTTCCTTTGGGACTCACCACTGAGGAAAAGCACGTGACCTAGCGTCTTCCCAGTCCAGCTCAGCACACCTTGCCTGCCCTGCGTCTCAGTGGAGTTAACTTCAGACGGAGTCCGGCTCCTCTCACCTGTGTAATGGCCTTGGATGAAGTCTTCCTTGCCTGTTCAGCTGTGTCTGGGGAAATTTTTGCTTTGACAGTGCTATGAGTTCAACAAGTATTCTTAGCCATAGACTTTATTGAACCTTATGGTCAATACGAAGGCTTAGCACCTTAGTCATGCGACAGAACTCTATCTGCATATAAGCAATTTTGCACTAATGCAGAGCCACAGAAGTTGAAGAACAATACTGTAATTTTTTAAATATTTCACTTCAGAATGTAGTCCGAAATTAGTGTACTTTTATGACCTAAATGTTTTAGTGATTTTTATCCAAGTAAATAAGCCAATTTATAAAACATTGATTTAAGAGTCACATTGTTTTTCCAGTTTGTTTTCCATAAAGGAATCCACAGGTCTTTATCCCCACCTGAACACATGTTCACGGTTTTCTTCATTTATACTCTCCTCAGAGGAATTCATTATAAAGATGAATTCCTCTGAGGAGTGCCAACTTAAAGAAATGCCCTGTTTTTGGACATTTAGTTTTCATATGATTTCTGTGTTTTAGAAGGTAAATATTTTGATTTAAAAGACTCTTGCCAAACTGTTGGACACCTGTAATTTGACATCTATGGAGAATATGCATAAGTAAGAGTTAATTTTTTCAGTAGATGAATCTCTACTCTTTAATCAGCTTAAATATGATTAATATTTGAAAGCCAAATTCCCTCATATATCGTGACTATCTTACAGAATGTTACCCTGTTAAACAGAGTTACAAATTAATTTGATAACTAAATTATGGAAGAGGACATCTGAAGAATCTTTATGGAGAAATTACGTAAAAGAGGGTCCTAATATGTAATGTTAATGGTTTTTCCTTTGCCTCTAGAGCCAGTTTTTCATAACATTGAGGGAAGAATATTTTACAGCCCTTCCTACATCAAACCTGGGTCCATTTTTTTTTTTTCAGTTCTACATCTATTTTATTTTATTTTTTTTAAACATCTTTATTGGAGTAGAGTTGCTTTAGAGTGGTCTGTTAGTTTCTGCTGTATAACAAAGTGAATCAGCTGTACGTATACGTATATCCCCATATCCCCTCCCTCTTGCATCTCCCTCTCACCCTCCGTATCCCACCCCTCTAGGCGGTCACAAAGCACTGAGCTGATCTCCCTGTGCTATGCGGCTGCTTCCCACTAGCTAGCTATTTTACATTTGGTAGTGTATATATGTCCATGCCACTCTCTCACTTCGACCCAGCTTACCCTTCCCCCTCTCCGTTTCCTCATGTCTATTCTCTACATCTGCATCTTTATTCTTGTCCTACCCCTAGGTTCATCAGAACCATATTTTTTTAGATTCCATATATATGTGTTAGCATATGGTTATTTGTTTTTTTTCTTTCTGACTTACTTGACTCTGTATGACAGACTCTAGGTCCATCCACCTCACTACAAATAACTCCATTTCGTTTCTTTTTATGGCCGAGTAATATTCCATTGTATATATGTGCCACATCTTCTTTATCCATTCATCTGTCAGTGGACACTTAGGTTGTTTCCATGTCCTGGCTATTGTAAATAGTGCTGCAGTGAACATTGTGGTACATGACTCTTTTTGAATTATGGCTTTCTCAGGGTATATGCCCAGTAGTGGGATTGCTGGGTCATATGGTAGTTCTATTTTTAGCGTTTTAAGGAACCTCCATACTATTCTCCATAGTGGCTGTAGCGATTTACATTCCAACCCACAGTGCAAGAGGGTTCCCTTTTCTCCACACCCTCTCCAGCATTTATTATTTCTAGATTTTTCGATGATGGCCATTCTGCCCAGTGTGAGGTTATACCTCATTGAGGTTTTGATTTGCATTTCTCTGATTAGTGATGTTGAGCATCCTTTCATGTGTTTCTTGGCAATCTGTGTATCTTCTTTGGAGAAACGTCTGTTTAGGTCTTCTGCCCATTTTTGGATTGGGTTGTTTGTTTTTTTGATATTGAGCTGCGTGAACTTCCTTTATCCTTTGTCAGTTGCTTCATTTGCAAATATTTTCTCCCATTCTGAGGGTTGTCTTTTCGTCTTGTTTATGTTTTCCTTTGCTGTGCAAAAGGTTTTAAGTTTCATTAAGTCCCATTTGTTTATTTTTGTTTTTATTTCCATTCCTCTAGGAGGTGGGTCAGAAAGGATCTTGCTGTGATTGATGTCATAGAGTGTTCTGCCTAAGTTTTCCTTTAAGAGTTTTATAGTGTCTGGCCTTACGTTTAGATCTTTAATCCATTTTGAGTTTATTATTTGTGTATGCTGTTAGAAATTGTTCTAATTTCTTTCTTTTACATGTAGCTGTCTTGTTTTCCCAGCACCACTTATTGAAGAAGCTGTCTTTTCTCCCTTGTATATTCTTGCCTCCTTTGTCAAAGATAAGGGGTCCATATGTTTTTAAAGCTTTTATTTCTCAAGAGTCCTTCTCAGCTCAGCAAATATCCATCTTCTATTTCCTGTCCCCTCACATCACTGAAACAAGAAGGAATTGATGCCATTATTTTAGCATTTTAACAAAATTGCCACTGAACCTCTTCTTCGCTTGCCTAATTATCGTATAGTCTATTTTAACAAAGAAAGAGAAAATATATAAAAGTGAGAGGGTAATTATATCCCTTTATTACAAGGCTAATGCTAATATTCACAGAGATATTCTCTTCCTAGTAAAGACCAAGATTGCCTCATCATATTCAAGACAACACAATAATAGACACCATCTAGGTAATTTTTTCTTGAATATATTGAAATTTCAGAGAACGTATAAATTCAAATATTCTATGGAGTATTATAGTAATGGTATTATTTCAGTTTAGAAGCATTTAAAAGATAGATTATTGCTTCTTTTCTATCTTTTCACTGTTATCAAAAACATTTATTCTAATATGCAGAGAAATTTTAGAATATGCTTTTGAAACTAGCCTACCCCTTTTCTTTCTCATATATTTAATTTCACAATCATTTTTAAGTCTTAATAGTATCTAGTATTTTCTCCAAGAACACTTTTGTTTAAAACACGATCAAAAGTTTTTGTATACTTACCAAAAAATGTACTTGATAATAACGAGAAACTACCTATATAATTAACATTATCATTTTCAAAGTGATAAAAATGATAAAAGAGGAAAGAAGTAAAATGTACATTAGACCCGGATAAAGATAACCATTGTATACTTCCTAACACCCATCAACATGTATGATATCATTGGAAGAAAATGGATTCTGCATTTTATGTAGACCAAGGCACAAATTACTAGTAAGTAACTATTACACAGATTAGTTTAATACTAGGTTTCCTGATGTAATGCCCCTGGGCTATGCAATATTTTAAATAACTAGTGTCCAATACTAAAAGCTTTATAGCTGCAATTTTGAATGTTATCATTTGGTAAAAACTAAAGTATGAAACATGCCACAAATGGAAAAATGGCTGTATTTTTATGAAAAATATTCTTGATATTGCGGTTTAATCAGAAAATCCAGGAAACTTAAAGCCTCAGAAAGAATTGCAACTCTAAAACATAGAGGTTCTTAAGTTATTTTTATTACTAAGGTTGCAATGCTTAATTTATTTCCCTAAAATGCCCTAATGCTCGGCAGATAAGATGAGACACAATAAGAAAAAGCAAAAGAAAATTTATGTAGGAAGGAGGGAGGTGGGCCGTAGACAGAAATGTGCAAGGAGTGGGCAAATACATGAAGGAGGAGAAATGAGTAGAACAGTTAACACAGAAGAAGCAGACAGGATCAATGCTGGGGAGGTGCTGTGGGCTCCAGAAGTAATCGAAATCAGTACTCACGTGAAATCTTGAGTTGCTTTATCCTGAAAATATTTTGAGACATAATTGTGTATAGTTCTGAAAATAATCGAATGCTTTATTAAGTGCAAATTTGGAAATATTTACTGTCTTACCATAATCCATCACCCTAGATTATGGAACTCTTCATGCCTTATTATACATGAGGAATTTATTAGGTGATTAAAAACAATTATTGGGCATAAAAATTCAAATTTCAAACAGAAAAAAAATTAATGAAAAAAACAAAAAAAAATTAATGGAAATAAGAGCTAAATTAAGTAGACCAGTAACTTAAAAGTTTAATTTTTGATATAATGATATGTAACATTTCACTTCTCTTTTCATATTAAGATAAATTTTCAAATCACCAAATAGAATTTTTTTTTTTTTTTTGCGGTACGTGGGCCTCTCACTGTTGTGGCCACTCCCGTTGCGGAGCACAGGCTCCCGACGCGCAGGGTCAGCGGCCATGGCTCACTGGCCCGTCCGCTCCGCGGCATGTGGGATCTTCCCGGACCGGGGCACAAACCTGTGTCCCCTGCATCGGCAGGCGGACTCTCAACCACTGCGCCACCAGGGAAGCCCCACCAAATAAAATTTAGTATAGAATTTTAGAACTAGAAGTAACCTCCATTATCGTCTAGTTAAGTGACCAAATTTTGTGCAAAATGAGGCTAGAAATATCAAATGACTCTCCCAAGTTAATACAATGTGCTAATGGCAGATGCAGACCCACATCACGACCCCCTTCTTGTGCTTTAAAGATGAGGGTGTTTTCAGTGTCCCATAACATCTGGTCCCAAGTCCAGGAGATAGTTTTCAGGGCTTGAGGCAATTTAGGGTCAAGAAAACCAAATTACGAGTGTTTTAATCTTACGATCACATGGGCCCATCCTCCCTTTAGTCCAGATCCTGAGAT
>RJWK010032500.1:0-17093 GCA_004363435.1 Platanista minor | reverse complement strand
CAACCAGCTTTACAACAAATGCTAAAGGAACTTCTCTAGGCAAGAAACACAAGAGAAGGAAAAGACCAAGAATAACAAACCCAAAGCAATTAAGAAAATGGGAATTGGAAAATACATATCGATAATCACCTTAAATGTAAACGGAGTAAATGCTCCAACCAAAAACCACAGACTGGCTGAATGGATACAAAAACAAGACCCATATATATGCTGTCTACAAGAGACCCACTTCAGACCTAGAGACACAGAGACATTGAAAGTAAGGGGATGGAAAAAGATATTCCATGCAAGTGGAAACCAAAAGAAGGCTGGAGTAGCAATTCTCATATCAGACAAAATGGACTTTAAAATAAAGACTATTACAAGAGACAAAGAAGGACACTACATAATGATCAAGGAGTGGACCCAAGAAGAAGATAAAACAATTGTAAATATTTATGCACTCAACACAGGAGCACCTCAATACATAAGGTAAATACTAACAGCCATAAAAGGTGAAATCCACAGTAACACATTCATAGTAGGGGACTTTAACACCCCACTTTCACCAATGGACAGATCATCCAGAATGAAAATAAATAAGGAAACACAAGCTTTAAATGATACATTAAACAAGATGGACTTATTTGATATTTATAGGACATTCCATCCAAAAACAACAGAATACACATTTTTCTCAAGTGCTCATAGAACATTCTCCAGGATAGATCATATCTTGGGTCACAAATCAAGCCTTGGTAAATTTAAGAAAATTGAAGTTGTATCAAGTATCTTTTACGACCACAGTGCTATGAGACTTGATCTCCATTAGAGGAAAAGAGCTATAAAAAGTACAAACACATGGAGGCTAAACAATACACTACTTAATAACGAAGTGATCACTGAAGAAATCATAGAGGAAATCAAAAAATACCTAGAAACAAATGACAATGCAGACACGATGACCCAAAACCTATAGGGTGCAGCAAAAGCAGTTCTAAGAGGGAAGTTTATAGCAATACAATCCTACCTTAAAAAACAGGAAACATATTCAATAAGCAACCTAACCTTACACCTAAAGCAATTAGAGAAAGAAGAGCAAAAAACCCCAAAGTTAGCAGAAGGAAAGAAATCATAAAGATCAGATCAGAAATAAATGAAAAAGAAATGAAGGAAACAATAGCAAAGATAATAAAAGTAAAAGCTGGTACTTTGAGAAGATTAAAAAATTGATAAACCGTTAGCCAGATTCATCAAGAAAAAAAGGGAGAAGACTCAAATCAATAGAATTAGAAATGAAAAAGGATAGGTAACACGTGAAAGTGCAGAAATACAAAAGATCATGAGAAATTACTACAAGCAACTCTATGCCAATAAAATGGACAACGTGGAAGAAATGGACAAATTCTTAGAAATGCACAACCTACCAAGACTGAATCAGGAAGAAATAAAAAATATGAACAGAGCAGTCACAAGCATTGAAATTGAAACTGTGATTAAAAATCTTCCAACAAACAAAAGCCCAGGACCAGATGGCTTCACAGGTGAATTCTATCAAATATTTAGAGAAGAGTTAACACGTATCCTTCTCAAACTCTTCCAAAATATAGCAGAGGGAGGTACACTCCCAAATTCATTCTACAAGGTCAACATCACCCTGATACCAAAATCAGACAAGGATGTCACAAAGAAAGAAAACTACAGGCCAATATCACTGATGAACATAGATGCAAAAATCCTCAACAAAATACTAGCAAACAGAATACAACAGCACATTAAAAGGATCATACACCATGATCAAGTGGGGTTTATTCCAGGAATGCAAGGATTATTCAATATACGCAAATCAATCAATGTGATACACCGTATTAACAAATTGAAGGAGAAAAACCATATGATCATCTCAAAAGATGCAGAGAAAGCTTTCCACAAAATGAAACACCCATTTATGATAAAAACCCTGCAGAAGGTAGGCATAGAGGGAACTTTCCTCAACACAACAAAGGCTATATATGACAGACCCACAGCCAACATCATCCTCAATGGTGAAAAACTGAAAGCATTTCCACTAAGATCAGGAACAAGACAAGGTTGCCCACTCTCACCACTCTTATTCATCATAGTCTTGGAAGTTTTAGCCACAGCAAGCAGAGAAGAAAAGGAAATAAAAGGAATCCAAATCGGAAAAGAAGAAGTAAAACTGTCACTGCTTGCAGATGACATGATACTATACATAGAGGATCCTAAAGATGCTACCAGAAAACTGCTAAAGCTAATCAATGAATTTGGCAAAGGAGCAGGATATAAAATCAATTCACTGAAATCTCTGGCATTCCTATACACTAATGATGAAAAATATGAAAGTGAAATCAAGAAAATACTCCCATTTACCATTGCAACAAAAAGAATAAAATATCTAGGTATAAACCTACCTAAGCAGACAAAAGACCTTTATGCAGAGAATTTTAAGACACTGATGAAAGAAATTACAGATGATACTAATAGATGGAGAGATATACCATGTTCTTGGATTGGAAGAATCAACATTGTGAAAATGACTCTACTACCCAAAGCAATCTACAGATTCAAAGCAATACCTATCAAACTACCACTGGCATTTTTCACAGAACTAGAACAAAAAATTTCACAATTTGTATGGAAACACAAAAGACCCCGAATAGCCAAAGCAACCTTGAGAACAAAAAATGGAGCTGGAGGAATCAGGCTCCCTGACTTCAGATTGCACTACAAAGCTACAGTAATCAAGACAGTACGGTACGAGCACAAAAACAGAAATATAGATCAATGGAACAGGATAGAAAGCCCATAGATAAACCCACACACATATGGTCACCTTATCTTTGATAAAGGAGGCAGCAATGTACAGTGCAGAAAGGACAGCCTCTTCAATAAGTGGTGCTCAGAAAACTGGATAGGTACATATGAAATTATGAGACTAGAACACTCCCTAACACCATACACAAAAATAAGCTCAAAATGGATTAAAGACCTAAATGTAAGGCCAGCAACTATCAAACTCTTAGTGGAAAGTATAGGAAGAACACTCTATGACATAAATCGCAGCAAGATTCTTTTTGACCCATCTCCTAGAGAAATGGAAATAAAAACAATAATAAACAAATGGGACCTAAATAAACTTCAAAGCTTTTGCACAGCAAAGGAAACCATAAACAAAACTAAAAGACAACCCTCCGAATGGGAGAAAATATTTGCAAATGAAGCAACTGACAAAGGATTAATCTCCAGAATTTATAAGCAGCTCATGCAGCTCAATAACCTAAAAACAAACAACCCAATCCAAAAATGGGCAGAAGACCTAAATAGACATTTCTGCAAAGAAGATATACAGACTGCCAACAAACACATGAAAGAATGCTCAACATCATTAATCATTAGAGAAATGCAAATCAAAACTACAATGAGATATCATCTCACACTGGTCAGATTGGCCATCATCAAAACATCTGAAAACAATAAATTCTGGATAAGGTGTGGAGAAAAGGAACACTGTTGCACTGCTGGTGGGAATGTGAATTGGTACAGCCACTATGGAGAACAGTATGGAGGTTCCTTAAAAAACTACAAATAGAACTACCATATCACCCAGCAATCCCACTCCTGGGCATATACCCTGATAAAACCATAATTCAAAAAGAGTCATGTAGCAAAATGTTAATTGCAGCTCTCTTTGCAATAGTCAGGAGATGGAAACTACCTATGTGTCCATCATCAGATGATTGGATAAAGAAAATGTGGTACATATATACAATGGAATATTACTAAGCCATAAAAGAAATGAAATGGAGTTATTTGTAGTGAGGTGGATGGACCTAGAATCTGTCATACAGAGTGAAGTAAGTCAGAAGGAGAAAGACAAATACTGTATGCTAACACACATATATGGAATCTAAGAAAAAAAGAATCTTCATGAAGAACCTAGGGGCAAGATGGGAATAAAAACACAGACCTACTAGAGAATGGACTTGAGGATATGGGGAGGGGGAAGGGTAAGCTCTGACAAAGTGAGAGAGTGTCATGGACATATGTACACTACCAAATGTAAAATAGTTAGCTAGTGGCAAGCAGCCGCATAGCACAGGGAGATCAGCTCGGTGCTTTGTGATCACCTGGATGGGTGGGATAGGGAGGGTGGGAGGGAGGGAGACACAAGAGGGAGGCGATATGGGAACATATGTATATGTATAATTGATTCACTTTATTATAAAGCAGAAACTAACACCTTTGTAAAGCAGTTATACTCCAATAAAGATGTAAAAAAAAAACAAAGAAACAGGTAATATCATATTATCTAAGATCACACATTAAGTTCAAACAAAGGTCTTGAATCTAAAACATAAGAAAAAAACCTCAACAATGTAGGAATAGAAGGAAACTACCTCAACATAATAAAGCCCATTTCTGAAAAAGCCACAATTAATATAATAGTGAATGGTGGAAGTTTGAAATATATTCCTCTAAAATCAAGAACAAGGCAATGATGCCTGCTTTTGCCATTTCTATTAAACAAAGTATTGGAAGTCCTAGCAAGGGCGGTTAAGCAAGAAAAAGAAAAGGCATCCAAATTGGAAAGGAAGAAGTAAATTGTATCTGTACACAAATAACATGCTCTTATATGTAGGAACTCTTAAAGATTCCACCAAAAAAGCCCTTTAGAACTAATAAAGTAATTCAGCAAAGTTGTAGGACACAAATTCAACCCACAGCAATTAGCAGCATTTCTATATACTAACAACAATCCGAAAAACAAATTAAGAAAACAATTCCACTTACAATAGCATCAAAAAGAATAAAATACTTAGGAATAAACCTAACCAAGGAGATGAAAGACTTGTACAATGAGAATTACATAACATTTTGGAAAGAAATGAAAGATCCATAATTGGAAAGACACCTGTGCACAGGTTGGAAGACAGTGTTGTTCATACTAGCAAAATGATCTACAGATTCAATACAATCTGTATCAATCCCCATGATTTTTTTTTCAGAAATGGAAATATTTATCTAAATTTCATATGCAATCTCAAGGGAACCTGAGTAGCCAAAATACATTTTAAAAGAACAACACAGGGAGCTTCCCTGGTGGCGCAGTGGTTGAGAGTCTGCCTGCTGATGCAGGGGACACGGGTTCATTCCCTGGTCCGGGAGGATCCCACACTCCATGGAGCGGCTGTAGCCGTGAGCCATGGCCCTGAACCTGCCCGTCTGGAGCCTGTGCTCTGCAACGGGAGAGGCCACAGCAGTGAGAGGCCCGCGTACCACAAAAGAAAGAACAACACAGGAGAATACACACTTCCTGACTTCAGAACACAGTACAGATCTTCATTAATCAAGACCGTGTGGTACTGGCGTAAAGGCAAATAGGCCAAAAGGTAGCACAGATATCCCGTATATGAAGCCTTGTGTATATGTTCAAGTGACCTTCAATACGGGAGCCAAGGCACACAATGGGGAAAGGACAGTATTTTCAACAAATGATGCTGCAAAAACTGGATGTCTACATGTAGAAAATGAAGCTGGATCTTTATATTATGCCATATAAAATTAACTCAAAATGGATTAAAGTCCTAAGTGAAAGTCCAAAAGTTGTGAAACTCTCAAAAGAAAACAGAGGGGAAATGCTTCATGACATTAGATTGATAATGATTTCTACAATTAAAATGGTTTAAATGGTAAAAAAATAAAGAATATGTGGCACATATATACAATGGAATATTACTCAGCCATAAAAAGAAACGAAATTGAGATATTTTTAGTGAGGTGGATGGACATAAAGTCTGTCATACAGAGTGAAATAAGTCAGAAAGAGAAAAACAAATATTGTATGCTAACACATATATATGGAATCTAAGAAAAAAAATATCATAAAGAACCTAGGGGTAAGATGGGAATAAAGACACAGACCTACTAAAGAATGGACTTGAGGATATGGGAGGGGGAAAGGTAAGCTGTGACAAAGTGAGAGAGTGGAATGGACATATATATATATACACTACCAAACTTAAAATAGATAGCTAGTGGGAAGCAGCTGCATAGCACAGGGAGATCAGCTCGGTGCTTTGTGACCACCTAGAAGGGTGGGAGGGAGGGAGATGCAAGAGGGAAGAGATATTGGAACATATATATATGTATAACTGCTTCACTTAGTTACAAAGCAGAAGCTAACAAACCATTGTAAAGCAGTTATCCTCCAATAAAGATGTTAAAAAAAAATTCTCAGGAGTAAACTTAACCGAGGAGTTGAAAGACCTATACTCTGAAAACTATAAAATATTAATGAATGAAATCGGAGATGATAAAAGGAATGGAAAAATATCCAGTGCTCTTGGATTGGAAGAATTAATATTGTTTAAATGACCATAGTCCCCAAAACAATTTCTACATATTTAACGTAATCCCTATCAAAATACTCATGACGTTTTTCATAGAACTAGAACAAATTATCCTAAAATTTATATGGAACCACAATAGATCACAAAGACATAAAAAAGAATGAAATATTGCCATTTGCAGCAACATGGATGGGCCAGAGAGTATTAGTCTTAGTCAAATAAGTCAGAGAAAGAAAAGTACTCTATGCTACCACTTATATGTAAAATCTAAAAAATAATACAAGTAAATCTATATGCAAAACAGAAATAGACTCACAGACATAGAAAACAAATTTGTGGTTACCTAAGGGGAGAGCAATAAATTAGGAGTATGAGATCAACAGATACAAACTGTTATATATAAAATAGATAAGCAGCAAGGATATACTGTATAGCATAGGTAATTATACCCATTATCTAGTAATAACCTATAATTGAATCTAATCTGCAAAAATACTAAATCGCTGTACTGTACAACTGAAACTAACATAATACTGTAAATCAACTATACTTCAATTAGAACAAAGAAAACCAGTAACAGAACTTAAGTCTTCTGACATCTGGCTCAGTTATCAAACATGGCTAAATGATATCATCACCACATAAATACTCAAATAATGGGTAAAGATACCTCAATTTGTTCTTACCTTGTCAGAGCCAGTGTCTTGCTTAGGATTGCTTACAACCTGCCCCAGAGTGTTAGGTTCTTCTTGCTGTACCCTCGAACACCCTAGGTCAACACCAACCCAGTGTTACCCCTACTGAGATGGGTAGGTCCTCAGGGGGAAATGTCACTGCCAAAACAGGCCTCTGAATCAGCCAAACTTCAAGAGATTTGAGCACAGCTCAGCAAATATGCAGGATGATATGATAAGGGTAATGCTTGCATGGAGTCTACTTCTGGGATTCTGGTCCTTTCAAGTAGGAACACCTCCTACTTCACTTAGAAAGTAAATCTTACCTTTGTAAAGCTATTATACTCCAATAAAGATGTTAAAAAAAGAAAGTAAATATTGACTTCTAATATTGCCATCAACAGATATATATGGATTATCAACTATGTTAGGGGCCTGAACAGGTACAAGACATAACTCATATTTCTAACTTTTTATTGTTATTGCTATTACTATCATTCCCATCTAGTTGTATAGTACCTCAGAGCTTATAAACCACTTTTATATTTGTTATTCCTTTTGAGACTTATAGCACTGCCTGTGAGGTTCAAATTATTATCCTAATATTACAGAAAACTGTCTCAAAGTAGTAAAGTGATTTATTCCAGGTCACACAGCTAATAAGTGACAGGGCCAAGAGTCAAATCCTGATATGTGTGACTTCAAAATGTTTGCCCTTTCCAGCACACCAGGCCATCAGAAGGCAAACTCCACTGACTAATTTTCTAATTTTGTTCAATAAATGTTTGTTTCTTGAGTGAGTGAGTGAGTGAGTGAATGAATGAATGAATGAATAATGAGAGGAAGTAGCTCGTGTACTAAGGCAAATTCAGGTTGGGCCCCACAGTGATGTATGTGTGTGTGCATGTGGGGTAAGTTCTTGGTCATATGGAATTGGTAGAAGGCAGTGGGGAGAAGGAAACTGCCATCACTGTGCACCCTACAAGACAGAAACTGTGGCAGGGACATTTATAGATTCTGTTTCACTCAATCCTCATAATGATCCTATGAATCAGATGTTATCCAGCATCTCATTCCTCAGATGGTGAAACTGAGGTCCAGAGAGGTTATGCAACTTGCCCACAGTGGCGGAACAGAAATTTGAACCTGCGTCTGTTCAACTCCAAAGCTGATTCTCTTTCCACTATAATAGCCTGCTTTGGGAACCTCCTGATTGCAAGCTGAAAAGAAGGAGCTGGTAGGAGTGTTTATAGAGAAAGATGGAAGAACAGAGAGCACTAAAAAACAAACTGAAGTCCTTCAGGCCCTGAGCAATATGGAAGTAAAATAGGTACTAAACATAATGGGAATGGGGTCCTTGGATCTCATTGCCATCAGAGTCAGGGTTATAAGAGAAGCTGAATGACACTGGGCTTCCCAAATGAGATCCTGATGTCATCCTTCTCCCTAGGGATATTTTTAACCCAAGTGTCTGTTTGGGACCTTGAGAAGCAGAGCTGCAACGTGAGAGCCACTTATATCCCTGAGGAGAGAGTGGTTGCTGAGGTGATGGCAGGACCTGTGCCAAACTCAGGGGTATATTTTCCCACCCATGGCTTATAAATAAGGCCAGAGCAGTCCACAAGGTAGCTATTAACCTAGACTTTGCCAGGCCCTCCCCCGAGGGACTGTTATTTGCTGTTAACAGTCAAGAATGTGGTGGGGGTGGGGCACTCTTGATGCACTTGGCAGTGGAGTGGTAGCAGCTGTTAAAAAGCCTCTGAATTGCTAGGGGGTTGGGTTCATTTCCTAAAAGGGATGGAGGAGGGAAACAGCTGTGACCAGATCCCCTGATTTAGACCCACTGGCCTGATCTCCCAGGGGATTGTGCGTGAGTGCTTTATTCTCAGGCAGAGGACATAGAAAATATGGCAGGCTGCTGCCTTGATGACTTGATTTGTGCCCACCGCCTGCAGTCTTCTTAAAGGGAAAGGAAGTGGCTGGCAATTCCAGTACAGGTGAGCTTGAGTGGAAGCAAGGCTTGGAATTCCAATGTTTAAGACTTTGCTATAGAAGTGGAGTAAAATCACATTCTGACATGGCTGAAACTCAGGAGGTTGAAGCCCCCAGTCAAAACTCTGTTACTGACTTATGACCTTGAGCAGGTCCCTTCCCCTGTCTGAGCCTATTTTCCCATTCATAAAACAGGAGGACTGAGCAACTTCTAAGGACCCTCCTAGCTTTGACAGTGAAGGATTATCTCCCTTCAGAATTCTTCATTCTTTCCTTTTACCATCTCCCTGGCTTCTGGGGATTTCTGAGAGAGATGATGCTACAAAAAACCCAAGCCTGCAATTTCTTTGGCTCTTACCTTCCTGGAATTCTGGCAAGGAATTGCAGGGTAGATATAAGCTCCAAGTCAAAGCATCCCACATGTCCTCCACACATGGAATAAGGAGGATAAAAGAGAAAATTAGTGTCAGGTCCAGAGAAGCTACAGAGACTTTGGGGTTGGGGGAAACTTTGGGCCATGGGGAAGTGGGATCAAAGTTCCCAGAGCTTGTAGACACTATAGAAAACTTTGGAAAGGAATGTTGTGAGGTCTTGTGTGTCCTTAGCATTCTTGCAAATTATGTTTCTGTATAAAGGACTGGGGGTGGGGCCTGTTAAGGGACTGTTAGTGTGTGGTCTAAGGTCCATGCGTAAGAGAGCATCGATTCTCCCATTTGTAGCAGATGATGAAGCTTTACTTGTGAGTGACAAGAGTCTGGCAGGCAGGGCCAGTGAGCTGAGTTAGAAAGGATGTACCCTGAAGCTCTGGGAGGTAACTGAGGTGTTGATTGGGGGAATTCTCTGCGTTTTGAGTGAGGTAAATGAAGATGCCTTGAGCCTTGAAGGGCTTTCCATGGTCAGTGGTCAGTGAAGCGGGAAAGGACCTGGGACCCACAGAGAGTAAACCTAAGCAAGATGCAAGAGACAGGGGGCTAGAATGACCTCATGGGAGGTGGAAATAATATAACTGGTCCATTTGAGGCCAGGAGGAGGGTGTATATCATTGTGAAAAGGGTGAAGAGAAGGAACTAGAATTTATGAGACCTGGAAAGTATTGGGTAAACAGGGCCTGGGGGAAAAATAGGCTTTGGGAAGATAGGATATTTGAGTGCATTGAGATAAAAGGCCCTCAAATAAGGATATTTGCATTTTATTGATAAAAGAAGAACATGGAAAGGGAAAATCTACACCCAGGCATTGCTAACAGTGAATTTTCAAGTGCCAATAAGGAAGGGTACTAGGGAACTGGGAGGAAGGATTGTAGAGGAAGTAGGGTAAATGTCAACACAATCTGTCTATGCATGAGGCCTGCCGGGCATGTCCCACCTCAGAAACAAGGGCATAAAATGCATACATGTGCAAAGCTTCCTGAGTCTCCTCCAGCCCACTTGATCCAGCTCCATGGGGATCATCTGTGAAATGGGCAGAGAGTGGCATTTTTCCAGAAGGATTTTGAGTGGCGAAGTCCTTGGTGATGGTTCAGCTGGGGGAAAGAAAACCTGCAAAGAAAACTAATCAGGATCAGTTACTCAGTGGGTGTGGGGAGTGGGTCAACACTTGGCTTAAACAGCAGAACTTCCAATTTGAAATATCATCTAGTCCAGCTACCAAATTCAGGCAGGGTTACCATGTATCATCAATAAATGCAAGCAAAGATCCAACGACCAAGAACCTAAAAGACATCAGGGAGTGGAGAATAGGAAAATAAAGCAACTTATTTAAAGAAAATAGCATCTATTTGTTTTTCCCTTCTTGGGCATTTTTTGTGTGTTTGGTTAGTATTGGGATGGAGAAAGTGAAAATTCTGCATCTGCTATAGACTTTAACCTTTACTCAATGTGAGACCTGGGCAAGTTAATTCATCTCTCTGAGTCTCAGTTTCCTCATTTGCATAAAAGGGATTGTGATAATACCTACATTGCAGAGTTACTAGGATCAGGAAATGAGATAATTCACATAAAGCACATAACAAAGTACTTTTAAAAAAGAGAATGTGTATGTGTGAAAAAATAAGACTGAGAAAGAGAGAGAAGGAGAGGGAGAGAGAGAGATTGAAAGAGAGAGAGAGACTGATTGAGAGAGAGAGAAACCTTCTCTTGCCAGAAGCACATCTTAGTTAAGACCAAGTCCAAGTCCTTTCCTCTGATATCAACACAACCAGCTGTTTTCATCCCCAATCCTTTCTTTTCCAAAATCCTGACCTCCAAGTGGTAAAAGAGGGAAGTAACTAATATCTGTGAAATATCTGTATAGCATCTATTATGTATCAGATACCCTGCTGAGTATATTTATGCATACTATCTCATTCAGTCTTCACAACTACTCTGTAAGGTAGATAGTAGCCCATTTTACAGTAAGGGAACCAAAAGTCAGAAAGAAAAACTGAGGTGCCCAGGGTCACACAACTAGTAAATGGTATGTCTATCTAACTACAGACCAGAAAAGATAATAAATAATTCCTGGGCCTACATTCTTCAAGTTCCTCCTCAATACTCTTAAGTCACAACGAACATAATACAGGTTTCTTCCACCTGTATTATTCATCCCTAAAGGGATTGGATGTGGAGAGAAGTTAACAGTTTGGATGGCACAGTGTAAAAACCTAATAAACCAAAACTTCAATTAAATAGAGGCCATAGATCAGAACGGGGAGTTCTTAGGACCTGTGATGATAGCAGAGCCCAACAGGAAGAAGAGTCCTTTCCTAGCAAGGACTAAGCCAATGAAAAGCCATGGATTCTTTGTTTACTAAAACTCTCCCAACTTCCTTTTCATCTCTATGAAAGTGTTCTCCTTCTCTTGCTGTGCAGGAGCTTGTACTTGGCTTGCCATGGTTACAGACCCCAAATTGCAATTCTCTGCTGATCCAGAATAAACCCATCTTTGATGGAGAAATATCTGGCAGTATTTTTATTTCAGGACATTTTGATGGCCTAAACAGGGACCAGAGAAGACCACTAACAGGAATGGGGTTGGTGAGCAAACAGGTGTGGTGCCCACAATTGAGTCCACACTCATTCACTGCTTTCTCCCAACCCTGGAGTTTGAAAGTTTGTCTTTCTCCTGGATCTGAGCTCTTTGTGTTTGAGGCTTTCCAGGCTTCATTTGGGATCTATTTTAAGGTTTCATCTTTCTGGTTAAGACCTGGTTCTGTATACAAGTATTTGGCAATTTGGTCTGATTCTAAGATCAGACTGTTTAAACAGAAACTGGTTAAAAAGGCCTTCAGCCCAATTCCTCCAGAAAAAGGAGCTGCTTCTCTGAAACTGTGATTTTTTTTTTAGCTTTCAGCCTATTACTTTGGAACAGGGGCTGTTATCTGGAAACTGGATGAAAAAGCCTTTGGCCTGGCTCCTCTGGGGCCAAGCTGTTTCCTTAGAATTGGTTGATATTCAAGCTTGCAAGCTGTTTGGATTGAGCTGTTGGTGCTGTAAGCCATTTGAACTGTTTGAAAATTGTCCTTTACTCTAGAGAAAAACCTCTAATAAATGGGATCCTAAGTATTTTGAGGGCACCTCCCCATTACAGGGACTCCAGCAATTTTATGTTTTAAAACTGTGGTCCTTCCTCATGTGCATTTCTAACTAAATGGGAAACCTGACCAAAGGCAATTTAGAATACCAATGGCCATTATGGGAAATGTTTGAAATCCCCAGACTTAATTACCTTAAAACCAAATTGGACTACAAGAGCCCAAAATTTTCCAGAACTGAGTGGAATGCTTATTTCGGTTGGTATTTTGAGGTTTCCCAACATTATCAGGAATCTACAATAGCCTCTGTGGAAAATAATAATTTAAGATGAACTGAGGCAAATAAATGATTAAAGAAAGGTAAAATGGCTCCCAAAGCCTCAGGTTCTTCTTCCTTGGCTTCTTTGTCTCAGGGTTGGCCTCTGATGCTATCTTTTCTCTGTCTCTCCCTCCACTTCTCATGGACAGACTCCATATCCGGCAACATCTTCCTCCCTCCCTTCTACACAGTCCACACCTCCTCTATACCTTCAATTCCCCCATAGTAATTCCCTCACCAAACTTCCGTTTTTCTCTGAAACTTTCCCCACAACTTTTCCTCTGAACTTGTTAGAACCTGTCCCTTTAAGATTAAACTTTCTGAGGATCCAGAAGCTAGACTTTTAATTTCTTATATTGCCTGGACTAAAGGTGAACTGTAAGCCATAGTCAAAGATTTTTCTCAAAGTAACTGAAGAGCCTCACAGACTTGCTGAGGAATTTAATATAGTCATTTAAACTTATCAACCTTGTTTTCCTGATTTCCATCAGCTAGTTTATATGCTTGTCAGTGAAGGCCAGCCTGGCATTTGATGAAAACCACTAATTGGGAATATCCTGAAAGGTCTCTACAATTACAACTGGGAGACAAGCCCACTAACTTATATGATCAGGCTTGAGCAATCACTAGGCAACCTCACTGGGCAATTCCTAGAGCTTTTCCAAAGCCTATTGATTAGAACATAATTCAGGCTTGCACACAAACATCTGATGAACTTGTTCATAAGATTGTTTTTAAAGAAAATTCTGGTCTTCCTTGAGATGTTGAATTCACCAGGTAGCTCTTAACACCCAGTTTTTTAATGGACTGAACTGGGACATTTCCCTTCTAGGAAAAAGGACCAGAATGGAATGGGAAACTACGTCCACTCCAGATTTAGTTAATCTGGCAAACCAGCTCTCTAATACTCTAGATTAGCCACCTCCAGGGAAAACTGTCTAAACTCTTGATCATCAACTCCAACAAATGAAGGGTCCTAAATGAAACCTAAACCCCCTAAACATTTTCTTCTTAGTTCCTCCACCTCTACCCATTTATTAGGCTGAGAGTTCTTAGAGAAGTATCATGTCAGAATTTCCTTCTCCCAAAAGGGGGAAATAATTCTAGAATTTGACAATAGTCATAAAGTAACAAGCAAGGTGAATTAAATGACACTTTGATATCTTTTATTTGTTCTTTTTTTTACAGTACTAGAGCTGATTCTGCAAACACTGATTATTTGTCCCTCTTGAATCAGCCACTACATTCCTTACGGGCAAAATTTCCAACTGATTGGCAAAATTCACAGTGCACCTCCCATCAAGCTTCAAAAAGATACCTCAAAACCTCTTCTCAGAATTCATCAATAACCTATAAATAAAGAAGCCCTTCAAGGCATAATGCCCATAATGGAACATTATAAGTCTCAAGGCCTCATTATCCCTTGTACTAGCTCCTGTAACACTCCCATTTTACTGGTGAGAAGACCTAAGGGCCGAGGGTGGAGGTTTGTCCGGCAATAAATAACATTGTTATTCCCTGACACCCTGTTGTTCCTAATCTTCATAGTGTACTAACATCCATTACCACTGGAAGCTAATTCTTGACTGTAATTGATTTATGCAGTGCATTCTTTAGTATTCCAGTTGATGAAGCTAGCCAATGCCTTTTTGCCTTCATTTGGGAAGAAAAACAACTCACCTGGACAGTAATGCATCAGAGTTTTCTGAGAATGCTTATTTGTTACAAATCCTAAAGGCTGGTATGGGTGATATAAAGTTCCCTAGAGTTTCTACTTTGCTGCAATGTGTAAATAATTTGCTTCTTTGGTCTCCTTCTCAAGCCTCCTCACAGGAAGACAACATCCATTTGCTAAAGCTTTTAGCCTTAAAGGGACATAAGGCTGACAAAGAAAAACTGGAGTTTGCCCAAACCCACGTTCAATACTTAGGGCATCTGATACCAGAAAAAGGGCTACACCTAGATCACAATAGACTTCATGGCATCCTAAACTTCCCCAAACCGAAAACTAAGCACAAACTGTGAGGTTTTCTCCAGTTTGTTGGTTATTGCCCAAACTGGATTAAAATTTCTCTCTTACGGCCAAGCCTCTATATGTTTTACTCAACAATAACAACCCAGGACCCAGTTTTATGGGAAAAGTGAGACCACATAGACTTCTAGGCCTTAGTTTGATGAATCCAACTGCCCTTAGCCATCCCAATGATCAGATTCCCTTTTTTTCTTTTTGCATATGAAAAGGAAGGGGATGCCCTTAGGGTGCTCATTCAAAAACCTGGGGACCACCATTAACCCATAGGGTATTATAGCTAGCGACTGGACCCTGTGACATGAGGATAACCTCTTTGCCTTAGAGCCATTATGGCCCAAACCACTTTTGAATATGGCTACAGAGAAAATCGTTGTGAGATCCCTTTAACCATTTTTGTACCTCATGAGTAGAAACTCTCCTGAATGAGCATCACACTCAATTTCTCAGTCAGCCGCCTCACCTCCTATGAAGGCCTTTTGTTAACCGCTTCTCACATAACTCTATTACATTGTGATAACTTTAACCCAGCTACTCTTCTGTCCTCTGTCACAGATGAAGTCCCTTACAACAGTTTAACTGACTCCTTGTGAGACTTTATAGGAAATTCCCTTTGGGTAACAGTGACTTCTCATGTTTCACTGATGGCTGTTATTTAAAAGATAACAATGGGTGTACTATTACAACTCCTTTTGATGTTGATGAGGCAGCATCTTTACCTTTGGCTACTTTGGCCCAACAGGCTGAATTATATTCTCTTACATGGGGGATTGTACTTTAGCCAAGGACAAAAATGCCAATATTTATATTGATAGTAGATATTCTTTTGGAGTAGCTCATTTTTTTTTTTTTTTTTTTTGCGGTACGAGGGCCTCTCACTGCTGTGGCCTCTCCCATTGCGGAGCACAGGCTCCGGACGCGAATGCTTTACGGCCATGGCTCACGGGCCCAGCCGCTCCGCGGCATGTGGGATCCTCCCGGACCGGGGCACGAACCCGTGTCCCCTGCATTGGCAGGCGGACTCTCAACCACTGCACCACCAGGGAAGCCCCTAGAATAGCTCATTATTTTGAAATGCTGTGGAAGTGTGATAGGCAAAGATGATAAGATTGAGGTGGAATGTGAATGTGATATAATGGAATGTGATGGAAAAAGAAATTGAGTCGGGGGAATGGAAAACAGCTCAAGGCTAATGGCGCAATCTCGCTTCTGTGCAATGCTTGCTTGCTTGCTTGCTTGCTTGCTCAAACATGAAGAGCTTAACAGGATGTACCTTTGTACACTGCAGTAATGGAAAGTACCTATGGAAAATACCTTGCAGTCCGCTTAGGTGACGTGTATTGATCAGTCCACTCTTAAGGACAAATGGCATAATCTGATTGGCTGTTGTATGAATAAAAACGCGATGCAATTGCTATTCGGGGTCTCACTCCGAATCTCGCTCGAGTGGGACCCTGATCGATCAGTGTGTGTTTCATTAAACTTTCTTATATTCTTCTAACATCTTTGGGTGTCTGGTGTTATTCTGTGAATTGGGAGGTGCCGCCCGCTGGAGGACCTCGGACTGGAGGTGACTGGACTGTCACATTTGGGGGCTCGTCCGGGATCAACGGAGGTTAAAGATCTGAAACAGGGTCCCTCCGCAGTTGTCACCACCTGCTCCTCCACTGGGTAAGTGTGCACCCTGGGCTTGCTGGCAAGAAAACTTGGTGACTCCATAAAGACTTGTCAGACGCGACGCTAAGTCTAGAGTCAGGAGGGATCACAGGATGCTGTGGCCCCTCCATTGATCTCCATAATCGGACCTTGATGGTCCGATTCTGAACTAGGATTGTTTTGAATTTTTTTTACACTTTCCCTTTGATCTTTGCTTCCTGTCGGTGCGCTTTCCCGCTTGCTGGGTTTCTCTGCTTTTGTACTTAACTCTTTAAATTTACAGCATCCAAAAATGGGACAGAGCAAGTCTAAAATGCAGACACCCCTGAGCTTGGTCTTAAGTCACTTCGGAGACTTTCGCAAAATAGCCAGGGGCTTTGGGGCATCTATGTCCCCGGGAACTCTCCGCACACTGTGTGAAGAGGAGTGGACAATATTTAAGGTGGGATGGCCATCTGAAGGTACGTTCTCTCTTCCGATCATAGCGGCGGTAGAAGGTATTGTTTTTAAGTTACATAATGATCAGATCCCCTATATTGAATGTTGGCGCGGGTTAATAGAA
>RJWK010032499.1:0-23644 GCA_004363435.1 Platanista minor | reverse complement strand
CATACATTTGACCTATTTAGAGTTACCATTCAGTAGTTTTCAGTATATTCACAGAGATGTGCAGCCATCACTACATGAACTTTAAGACACTTTTATCACCCCCAAAAGACAATCTGGACTATTAGCCATCACATCCTTATCTGCCCATCCCACCCTCCCTGTAGCACTAGTCAACAAGTAATCTGCTTTTATTTCTATAGATTTGTCTGTTCTGGACATTTCCTATGAATGGAATCATAAAATATGCAATCCTTTATGATTGACTTCTTTCATTTAGCAGAATATTATCAAGGTTCATCTATGTTGTAGTATGTATCATTACTTTACTTCTTCTTGCTAAATAACTGTCCACTTTATGGATATACCACATTCATTTACCAGTTGATGTTCATTTCTATTACTTTTATTTCTTGGCTATCATGAATAGTGCTGCTATGAACATTTGAGTACAAGTTTTTTGCATGAACGTGTTTTCATTTCTCATAGGTACATACCTAGGAGAGAATTGCTGGGTTATACGGTAATTATGTTTAAGCTTTTGAAGAAAGTCCAGATTGTTTTTCCAAGGTGACTACACCGTTGTACATTCCTATTGTCAGTATATGAGAACTTTAATTTCTCTGTATACACACTAACGGTTGTTATCATCTGTTTTTTTTTTTTTTATTATAGCTATCCTGCTGGGTGTGAAATGGAATTCTGTTGTGGTTTTGATTTGCATTTCCCTGATGGCTAGTGATGTTGAGCATCTTTTTTTTTTTTTTTTTGTGGTACGCGGGCCTCTCACTGTTGTGGCCTCTCCCGCTGCAGAGCACAGGCTCTGGACTCACAGGCTCAGCGGCCATGGCTCACGGGCCCAGCCATTCCACGGCACGTGGGATCCTCCCGGACCAGGGCATGAACCCGTGTCCCCTGCATCGGCAGGCGGACTCTCAACCACTGCGCCACCAGGGAAGCCCGAAGTTGAGCATCTTTTCATGTGGTTATTGGCCATTCACATATCTTCTTTGGAGAAATGTCTATTTTGATCTTTTGTGCAATTTTTTATCTTTTAATTTATTATTTGAGTTCTTTACGTATCCGAGATACAAGTCCTTTCTCAGATATGTGATCTATAACTACTCTCTCCTGTTTAGTGAGTTGTCTTTTCACTTTGTTAATTGTGACCACTGTAGCATAATATATTACATTTTGATTAAGTCCAGCTTATCAGCTTTTTTCTTTGGTTGCTTGTGCTTTTGGTGTAATATCTAAGAAATGATTGCCAAACCAAAGTCACAAAGACTTCTGCCTGTTTTCTTCTAGGAGTCTTATATTTTTATTTATTTTTTAAATTTTTATTGAGTTATTATTTTATTTTATTTTGTAGCCATATTTTTAGCAATTACATTTAGGTCTTTGATCCATTTTGAGTTAATTTTTTTTTTTTTTTTTTTTTTTGCTGTACACGGGGCTCTCACTGTTGTGGCCTCTCCCGTTGCGGAGCACAGGCTCCAGACATGCAGTCTCAGTGGCCATGGCTCATGGGCCCAGCCGCTCCGCGGCATGTGGGATCTTCCCGGACCGGGACACGAACCCGTGTCCCCTGCATCGGCAGGCAGACTCCCAACCACTGCACCATCAGGGAAGCCCTTGAGTTAATTTTTTTATGTGGTATGAGGTTTGGGTTCAACTCTATTCTTTTACATGTGACTATTCAGCTGTCCCAGCACCACTGGTTGAATAGACTATTCTTTACTCATCAGATTGTTTTGGCACCCTTGTTGAAAGTCAGTTGACTGTATATGTATAGTTCTATTTTTGGACTCTCAATTCTATTTCATTGATCTATATGTCTATCCTATGCTAGTACCACACTGTTTCGATTACAGTAGCTTTGTAGTAAGCTTTGAAATGGGTAAGAGTGAGTCCTCCAACTTTGTTCTTATTTTTCAACACTTTATTTGGCTATTCGGGGTCCCTTGAATGTCCATATGAAATTTAGGATCAACTTGTCAGTATCTCCAAAAAACCAGCTGGGATTTTGTTTGGAATTGCATTGAATCTGTAGGATGTTTGAGGAGTATTTTTGTCTAAACTATATTAAGTCTTCTGATCTTTGTACATGGGATATGGTCCAATTTATTTAGGTATTTAAAAGTTTTTTTCAACAGTATTTTATAGCATTATTTTTCTTTCAGCTATTTTCACAGTGTGTTTTGCAGTTCTTTTTAAAGGTGTACTATTAAGTATATCATCCTTTTGGCGCTATTGTACATACAGTTGACTTTTAACTTTATTTTTGGATTGATCATTCAAGTATATAGAAATACAATTGATTTATGTATATTGACCTTATATACTACAACATTGCTGAGCTATTTTATTAGTTCTAATATGTTTTTAGTGAAATCATTAGGATTTTCTTATACAGGGGCATGTTATCTGCAAATAGATGCAAATATGTTTACTTCTTTTTCTTCAATATGGACATATTTTGTTACATTTTCTTGCAAAATTGCCCTGCCATGACCTCCTAATTCAGTGTTGAATAGAAGTGCTGAGAGCAGATATTCTTTTCTTGTTTCTGATCTTAGGGAGAAAGCATTGTCTTTTACCATTAAGTATGGCAGTAGTTGTGGGCTTTTTATAGATGTCTTTTATCAGGTTGAGAAAGTTCCCTTCTACTCCTAGTTTGTTGAGTGTCTCCATCGTGAATGGGTGTTGAATTTCATCATATGATTTCTCTGCACCTTTTGATATGATCATGTGGCTTTATGTCCCTAATTCTTACTAGTATGGCATATTACATTAATTAATTTTCAGATATTAATGCAGCCTTGCATTCTTGGGATAAATCCCACTTGATTATGCTGTAAAAACCTTTTTATATGTTTCTGGATTCTGGTTGCCAGTATTTTGTTGAAGATTTTTAAAAATATCTATTCATAAGTTAGATTCATAACTGAAGGCTTATAAACAATCTGGGGAAACTACAGTTGAGACTTCAGTGTTCTTAGCCTGCTTTGTCTGTAGTAGAGTGACCACCGTATTAGTGGAGAGTTGGTAGAGGAGGGAGTTCCCAGTATTTCTGTTGCAGTTACCAAGAATTTAGCTTGTACAAGTCAGAGCAGTGAAGATGAAAAGTCCTAGTGGTCTGCCCTTCCTGTGAAATGCCTACTATTATGATCTGTTTCTGCTCACAACATTTTTGACTCCAAAAGTTTGAGTTTTCCACATCAAGTAATTTTTCAGCTTTTTTGCATTCACCAACTGGGTGCTCTACAACTTAATTACAGCTCTGACACTAACTACCCAGAGTTAGTGCAGATCCTGCAGTTTAAGGTCTCAGCCCCACAAGGCTCCCCCTCCCCCACCTTCAGATGCCAGTCACAGGTATTGAGTCCTTAGGTTGCCTACACTTCTATCTGAGCTGGCTTCAAATTGGGGTTCCCATAGTTCATTAATGTGCTATAATGGCTCACAGATTTCAGGGAAATACTTGACTTACTATTATTACTTTATTATAAAGGTTGCATATGAACAGCCATATGAAGAGGTATATAGGGAAAGGTCCCAAAGGGACCTTAGTACTGGAACTTCTGTCTCTATAGAATTTTGGGTGCATCACCCTTTTGGCATGTGGATGTATTCACCAACCTGGAAGCTCACTGTATCTCATTGTTCAGGAGTCTTTACAGAGTTTAATCTTCAGTCCTCCCCTGCCTGTCCCCCATCCCCGTTCTTAGAGGTTGATGAGTAGGATTGTAAGTTTCAACTCTCTAATGATCGGCCCCTTACAGAGGGTATCTGGGGGCCCCACCCTAAGCCACGTCATTAACATAAGCTCTGGTCTGATCAAAAGTGCTTTGTTATTAATAAATCATGCCTTTACAAGCATGATTTCCATTTTTCTTCACCCAACATATTATATATTTGTTACCTTACAATGTAAGTGTATAATTTATCCATAATTTGACTAATGACAGTATTTTGTTCTATGTCACCATCTGTTAGACCTTCTGACCAAAGGAACTGCCCTTTTTTTCATTTCTGGGGATGTTTGAAAGCTGATGTATGTGGGGAGACCCCGGTCTAAGGGCCATATCCCAGTTCTGCTTCATCATAGGCTAATTCTATCACAGCTACTTTTAATATACTGGGGCATGTCCTAAGAACCTTCTAGACTTCTAGAGGCCTAGAACATTCTTGCTTATGGATTCATGCTATTCAGGGAAGTTGTCCCTTTGCTTAATCTCATTTTCCCTTCTAGTTCATGACTTCCCCTATTTTGCTTCTTTGAGGTGAAGACTGTTTAGATTATTTAAAATCAACTAGAAATTGGATGGTAGTCTCACCTGGGAAGGTCCTAAGACCCGACTGAAATTCTCTTCTATTGAAGGTGGAAGAAAGATTTCTTTTCTCATCCCTGTTTTAAATATCTAAGTATTAGAGTTGGTGAGGTTAGAGTCCGTGGAAAAGAGAGCTGCCTTTGATTGAATTTCCTAGTTTTAAATGTGGACAAATGCAGACTTTATCTGCCTCATGCCATATAGAATCTCTCTCTCTACCTGATTAGCTGGACCCTTGGGGATATGCCTTTTTAGAAACAAAACTAGGAATTTTATCTTATTTTTTAATCTCTAAAATTCCCTTCATAACCAGTTTCTAGGTCTATTGTGGGGTGTTTTGGATTTTCAAATGCTTTTACCAGACTGCTTTATATATCAAATCAGGCGGTTAATTGTATTACACCTGGAAGTTTAGGAGGCCAAACTTTTCTGTAGTACTGCCTTTCCAAAGATGATAGAGTATACCAAATATTTTATAAAAATCCAAGGAAATCATTTCTGCGCCAACTTTTAACTGATATAAACCATTATGCAAATTAAAACATTATGGGTATTTTAAAATTTTGCTTAAATTTGTTAGTTATTGTCTAAATTCAGATTATCATGACTTTCTCATGTTTTGGAATGCTACTGTTTTCTAGATTTTTTAAAAAAATTAGATATAAATGTCATATTTTTAGACTAAACTTCAATGGCTCTGTGAGGAACTGAGAGAGAGAGAAAACAGAGAGAAAAGTCTACGGCACCAGCTGATGTTGTGCAGACAGCAACTCGGGAACATGACTGAAAACAAAGAAGCTGAGCTTCAGTGTCTCTTTGAACAGATAGAAAGACAGGAGCAGCTTCTGGAAGAAATACATCGGGAGAAGAGAGGTGTGTTAACTGCTCTTACTCTTTTATTTTTCTTTGTTTATATTTGTGGAATCTTATGTATGGGAAAAAAAAGTCTGTTTCTCTTGGCTTTGGTTCGAACTACAGAATTGCCAAATTTGTCTCCTTTCCTTGTCTCTTGTCTCCTTATCCTCATTTCTGGGTCTAGAAGAGAAAACTGTTTCTCCTTGAGAATTTCTCCTTCAGCTACTGTATCCCTCCTGTGTACGTAGATAGCATTTGTGTCTGTTGTCCATTTGCAAGTGCTAATTTGCTAAGACATGCTTGTTCTTTCCTGGTAAAATGCCAAAATTTATATTTTACTTCAGTAAAATACCCATTAATTCATTCAACAGATATTTACTTTGTGTCTATTTTGTCTTCGGTACTATTATAGGTGCTAAGGATATTATCAGTAAATGAGAAAAAAAAAATCCTACTCTTTTTTTTTTTTTTTTGGCTGCGTTGGGTGGCCTTTGTTGCTGCGTGCGGGCTTTCTCCAGTTGGGGTGAGTGGGGGCTAATCTTCGTTGTGGTGCACGGGCTTCTCATTGCGGTGGCTTCTCTTGTTGCGGAGCACGGGCTCTAGGCACGTGGGCTTCAGTTGCAGCACGCGGGCCCTAGAGCACGTGGGCTTCAGTAGTTGTGGTGCACGCACTTCAGTAGTTGTGGCGTGTGGACTCAGTAGCTGTGGCTCGCAGGCTCTAGAGCACAGGCTCAGTAGTTGTGGCTCACGGGCTTAGTTGCTCTGTGTCATGTGGGATATTCCTGGACCAGGGATTGAACCTGTGTCCCCTGCATTGGCAGGCAGATTCCTAACCACTGCACCACCAGGAAAGTCCCAAAAATCCTACTCTTGTTTACCTTACATTATACTGAGTGGGGTGACAAAATAAATGTGATAAATAAGTAAATTATGTAATATATGAGGTTATAAGCACATTGTTGAAAGCAGTAGAGTAAGGGAAGGCGAGTTTGGGAGAGCACGGCACAGGGTTTAATATGTAGGCAATACTTAACTTTAAAAGTTAGACAAGAGTCATGGAAAATTACCTTTCTGTTTGGTTCTACTAGGGATGGATATAATGGGAAGAAGAAAAATAGCATAAGGTATAGGAATCCTATGTGTATCTTATGTTGTGTTGGCCTTAGGCTTTTTTTTTAAATAAATGTATTTATTTATGTATTTATTTTGGCTGTGTTGGGTCTTCATTGCTGCATGCGGGCTTTCTTTAGTTGTGGCGATCAGGGTCTACTAGTTGTGGTGCATGGGCTTCTCATTGCGGTGGCTTCTCTTGTTGCGGCCACGGGCTTTAGGGCGTGCAGGCTTCAGTAGTTGCAGCATGCGGGCTCAGTAGTTGTGGCTTGCGGGCTCTAGAGCACAGGCTCAGTAGTAGTGGCTCACAGATTTTGTTGCTCCGCAGCCTGTGGGATCTTCCTGGACCAGGAATTGAACTCGTGTCCCCTGCGTTAGCAGGTGGATTCTTAACCACTGCGCCACCAGGGAAGTCCAAGGCTTTTTCTCTTGCTGAACTTTATTAAGAACCAGAAAGAGGAGTCATATAGTGTCCCACTAAGAAAAACTAAACATTAACATATGATAATTCTTTTTAAAATAAATTTTTTGTTTTTTATTTTAGTGATCAGGATTATTCTCTCTACACATACCACTTAAAAATTGTTTATTACTGTCCTGCAGTGATTCTCAAATTTTGGTATCAGAATCATTTTACATTCTTAAAATTTTTGAGAACTCAAAGATCTTTTATTAATGTACGTTGTGTATATCAATGTCTATCATATTAAAAATTAAAACTGGGTATTTGAAAATATTTATACCTTTAAAATAATAATTATAAATCCATTCATACTAACATAAAAATCAATGAAATTTAACTGTTTTTCAGTACAAAAAAATTAAAGATTGACTTTGTTTTTTGAACGTTTGGAAATCTCTTTAATTGCTGTCTTAAAAGAAGATGGCTGCATTTTCACTTTTGCTTCTTCATCTAATCTGTTGTTATATTACCTGTCATGTAACCCCTGAAGAAACTGCATTTTACATTCATGAGAAATTGAATGTGGAAAAGACAAGTAACATTTTAGTATTATAATTAAGGGGTCTTGGATGGTGCCCAAACACCCTTTGAGAATTGCTGGTCTAGTGCAATTGAAAGATGTAAATTGTGCCAATAGTAAAAGTTAGGGATGCCCTTTAATTTTTTTTTTTTTAATGACAGTACAATAGAATCTGTTATGGAACTTATAGATAAAACACTATATGATCTCTATACATGTTATATGTCATAGCCTATCCACTAATTAACACTAGATTACAACCCCATTTTTCTTTTAGTAAATGTTTATCAGTATTGGCACCCTGTAAGTTATTTCTTTGCATAAGGAATATGCAGTAGTCTATTATAAAATCATAAAACTGTCATTGGGGAGAAATGCAAAAGAACCAAATATCTGTGCATTTAGATAATTATATCAAATGCCCAGCTTTTTCATAAAAGCTTCAGAAGGTGAGGTATAAAGTTTGTAATCTCTCAAAGTGATTGCCTTTATTTCTACTTTTTTAATTTAATAAAAATTTATTGCTCGTCCTGTTATCTATCTATAGAGCACTTGAATTCCTTTATGCATCTTAGAATCAGCTCGTCAATTTTAGAAAAGTACCTACTGGTGTTTTGATAGGATTATGTTAAATGTATAGATTAATTTGAGAATGGACATCTTAATATTGATGATATTTTCCAATCTATGAACATGGTGTACCTATCCATTAATTTAGGTTGTCTTTAACTTTTCTCATGATGTTTTGTAATTTTCAGCAAACAGGTCTTGCACATCCTTTTTAGATTTATTCCTATTTTTTTTATTTATGATGTTATATAAAATAACTCTTTAAAATCTGAATTTCCAACATTCTTTTCTAGTAGGTATAAATACAATTGATAATTTTGTATATTAAACTTGTATTTTGTAACCTTAAGCTCATTTATTAGTTGTAGTAGCTTTTAGTAGTTGTTGTTGTTTACTCCTTGCACTTAGAGTTTTCCTCTTTCTTGAGGAAGAGGAAAACTTCTCTCCAGGGGTTATCCGCATAGTGATCTCTTCTTGCATATTTCAGCATTTGTTTACAATGGTATACATAGAAGAGGTGGGGGACAGCCAAACTGATGATTAAATTTAGATATTTCTGAAGTATCAGAGTTAATTGTTGTAGAAATTTATATTTGATTCCCTTCACTATCTTATGAACTTGTCTGTTAGGTAGAAGAATGTTAACCTATTTATAAGTGAAACATGACAGAGAAACTTACTATTCATTGGAATAACCATTCTCTGCACTAATATTCTTAGTTTGATTTAGTGTCATATTAAGTGACATGTGCCAGGTTAACCTAGGCCCATGTACAAGGAGTTTCTATCAGTGAGTGCAGCCAGATTTGTAGATCTGAGCTGTTTTATGTTTCCTGGGCTATTTTAGGCCTCTAGGTTGGAGCTGGAGTGTTCCAGAAGGAGAGGAAACCTATTGAGAAGTTAATGTCATGGACCTCTTAGAAGTTTAGTAGTTATTGACTTAGAATTTCTTTTTCTTTTTTTTTTTTTTATTGGGGTATAGTTGTTTTACAGTGTTGTGTTAGTTTCTACTGTACAGCGAAGTGGAGTTCCCTGTGCTATACAGCGGGTTCTCATTAGTTATCTTTGACTTAGAAATTCTTCATTGTTATGAAACAATATTTGACAATCATGCAACTTATATAAATGTTAGTCATTGTCTAGTCTAGTAACAAGGAAAACCAATTTTTTCTATTGCCTATTGGAGTATAATTAAACATTCTAAATTAAGGGATAATCTCTGTCATGTAATTTATTTGGATTCTGGTTATTTTAGCACTTTATTTTACATTTCACCAGTTTGTTTGGAAGTTTAGTGATCTTGATCATTAGAGATAATGAAAGATTATTTTAATTGATTGAGGAAATTATTTGAACTCATTAAACTATTATTTTGTTTAATGTGAAATTATGTCTTCCCTCATGTATTTCAGGCTTTCTTCATAATTATTTTCAAAAACCAATTGAAAAACAGTGGGTTTTTAAAAAATTATGTCCACTATTTGAGTCAAATCAGAATTTCATTTTAATCTTAATCAGTTTTTGCTTATATATGTTTCATTACAGTAATTTTACTTCTCATGTATTTAGTGTTATGTTTTAAAATCTAGCCAGGCCAACAGGTCAACAGGGATTGAAATTAAACTCAATTGGCTAAATGTTCCTAGGACCAGCACTGAATAAATTAATGATATGCCTGGAGCTCCTGATAACCAGATCTGTGCAGGTGTCAACTTTCAATTATATAATCAACATTCACAATGTTAGTGAGTAAATTGACAATAGAAAGTTATGGCTAATTAGTCTTTAGTTAGGTATAAATATCTCCACCCACCTGCCCATGTGGGTAATGAGCCTGATGCTTGTACTACTTCTATTGGCTAAACTTAATTTTGGAGACAAACATTTTCAATATTTTAAGTAATATAGTCCGTTTGCAACAGTGAAGTAGTGATTGAATGGAGAGTTCAGATATTTAAAGTTTACATTTTTCCTCTCCTAAATTATTGGATGTATTTCTGAATTCTGGAAAATCCAGGAATGTTAAATATACTATACAAATGAATTCTTAGATTTTCATCTTTGATCCTTTTATAGATTATTTGTATTATTTTCTGCTGTTTCATATGACAGCAAAGCTGGTCTACTTAAATTTGAATCATGAGCATATTCAGGGAGAAAAATAAGATAAAGTTGCATGTGCTAAAGAAGATTTGATGTGAGTTTTTAGGTTAGTAATTAGCTTTTATTAAATTCAAAGCATATCTTTGCTGTGTTTGAGTTCCTTTAAGCTAACGCTTCTTTTCTATTTTGTTTTGTATATATTCGCTATCAATTGTAGTAGGCAGAATAATGCCAGCTCACCTCCCCCAAATATGTCTACATCCTAATCCCCAGAACCTTTTAATATGTTACATTATATGCCAAAAGAGATTTTGTAGCTATGTTCAAATAAGTGTTTAGAGGAGACAACATTGTCCTGGATTATCTATTTAGGCCCACTGTAATCATAAGCATTCTTAGAAGTGAAAGAGGAAGCAGAAAAGGGAGTCAGATGATTTGATGTGAGAAAGACTCAATGTACCATTCATTGATGGCCTTGAAGATAGAGGAAGATGACCAAAGCCAAGGAATGTGGCTGGTCTCTAAGAAGCTAGAAAAGTGAAGGAAAATTGATTCTTCTCTGGAACCTCTAGAAAGGAATGCAACCTTGCTGACACCACGATTTTAGCCCAGTGAGACCCTTACAGGACTTCTAATGTACAGAATTGTAACATCAAAAATTTGCATTGTTCTAAGGCAGAAAATCTGTGGTAATTTGTTACAGCGTACATGCAAACTAATACATCAATAAAATCATGAAGTTAGAGATTTGTAATGGTTTCTCTGTCTCTTGGTTCTCAGTTCTGTTTATGTCAAGTAATTCTGCAGCCTGCTTGAACCTCTTTGGGTACATGTGCCCACCTTTGGACGTTTGTCAGAAAGTTAAGAATATATGTATATTACTTTCAGTCTACTAAAACTAACTTTGAAAGGCACTGAGACAGTTCTCAAAATGTGTGAAATGTGGTATTTTCAAAATGAATATAATTTCATTATATTCACTCGTATAACATTTATTGCCGTGTGCCGGATACTGTTTAAGTGCTTTAAGCAATTTATTATTTCAGTTATTCTCAAATAGGTACCATCATCCAGCTTTCAAAAAAAATAAAACAATCAGGGTTATTTTTCTTGGAAGAAATACTACAAAGTAACTAGATACACATTATGACTTTTATGGTCCCTTAGGCATTTTTGCCTTCATGGGTCCCTTCCTCCAAAGAAAATTAGATTTTTGACTACATGGGTATGAAGATGAATATAATCCAGGCTAGATTTATTATTATATATTCATTATTATATTTGTTTTTCTTCTGGCTTTATAATCAGTTAAGATAAAAACATTTTCATTGGCTGTAGGCACTGTGCCTACTGTGCTTAGTGGAAAAGTATAGGCTGGATGTAAGAGTATAGGCTATGCTCTGAGGTCCTCTGGGGGCTCTAGCTGTGCAGTAAGTGGTGAGGGAGACACTGATAATGGGTTTCCTTAGGAAGTTACATATGGGGAACCTGAGTCTGAGTAGGCATGAGCTAGGCAAGGGATGGTGGCAGAGTTGTCCTAGCAGAGGGAACCACATGTGTGAAGAGCTGAAGTGGGAAGGAGCTTGGCTGGAACTTAATGAGATAAGGAAATTAAAGTGCAGACACAGAGACTGTGGTTGAGCTAATGTTATACACCTCCTAGATTTAAAAAAATGATTTGTCCCTACAGGGAACTCAATTTTCAGATGACTGGTACACCTTTGGTAGATATTAAGCTTCAGTTTGTGGTTGCATTCTTGACTAAGTATTTGAAATTTGATTATTCTTTATTGTTGATGGAATTGGGATCCATAATGCTTTAGATAACAAATGTGGTGGCTGAGAATAAACATGTGTGCTGTGAAATTTAAAATGGAAATATTTTAAAATAGTGGATGGCAACATATTGTATATAAAGCTTATATTGCCTTATAGCTATGAAATTTTAATTTGAAACTCCAAGGAAAATTTTCTTAATTTATTAATTTGAAAGCTTTCCTGAGAGCATTTAAAACCTACCCTTACACTTATGATTTGAAAGAAAGATCGCTTTCTTCTACTCCCTCGTCTCCTGCAACTAGTGACTTTACCAAGATTTTTTTGGTGGTCTCTCACCTATCTACTCCTCCCTCTGCATTTAGACTACTGTCTGATTTAGCTCCTTATTCCTTCATATCTTCTAAGGTTGCTGAAGTTTCTTATTTGCAAGGTCTTCCTAACTTCTAGTTGCTGTCTCCTACCTGATTGGTCTTTACCTCTGAGCCTGCCAGAGCCCCCAAGACAGATGACTTTCCCAAGCAGGCACACTCCTATGGGTGTGTTCAAGTTCACACCATTCCCTGGGCCCCAGATATCCTGCATCTATTTCTCTGCTATTTAATAAAGCATTTGGTAAACTGACATCTTTTAGGAATAAACTTGAATATGCTTAGATTACTACAAAAACAGGAAGTCATTTTAAAACTGTGATTTTGTATTTTTTATAATGAATTACTTGCAACACACCCCATAATTGATCTCCACTCAGTAGTGCTTCTTTGGAGAAAACACACCATGTGCACACACACCACTGCTGTTCTAATCAGTTCTGCCAGATGCATCTTCATTAAACACAGCTTAGAGCCCATGACTGCTCAGCTCAGATACCTTCTGTGGCTTTCTCACTACTGAATAATTAATGTTCAGACTCTTACAGGTGCCCCATCATTTTTTCCCTCTCTTTCCTTGTTATCACCCTTGCTAGGAACATTTTTCCTTTTACTACCCTATTACTGTTAAAACTTTTGGATATTGCATGACACTTGCCATTTACTGCTTTTTCCTCCGATTATCTGCATATATGTCTCTTTATATTTTTAATCTCTTGTTTTTAGACCCTTGTTTTCCCATTGCATCTGGCACCATGTTTTATATTGAAACAGGAAATAAACATACTTACTGGGCTTCCCTGGTGGCGCAGTGGTTGAGAGTCCGCCTGCCGATGCAGGGGACGCGGGTTCGTGCCCTGGTCCGGGAAGATCCCACGTGCCGCGGAGCGGCTAGGCCTGTGAGCCATGGCCGCTGAGCCTGCGCGTCCGGAGCCTGTGCTCCGCTACGGGAGAGGCCACAGCAGTGAGAAGCCCGCGTACCGCAAAAAACAAAAACAAAAACAAAAAACATACTTACTGAATGTTTGGGTAGGTGGGCAGGTGGATGGATGGATGGATAGATGGATAGATAAATGGATAGCACAGATTTAGCATCCTGCTTCTTTATCCCATTTATTATGGTGTCTTCATCAGAAGCTATATCCCCTTATCGTATCTACTCTTAGACACTTAGGTCTGTTCTACCAATCAAAAAGAAGACAAACATCAGTGTTGATTTATTCTTATTTCTGCTTCTTCAAGACACTGGAATAAACATGAAGTAATAGACAACTTGGAATTATCCCACCAAACTACTCTGATGATGTCTTGTATTAACTAAGTTGTTTTCAATATATCTTTTGAAACTAGGTTAATTGACAATAAGAGAAGCTTTCCGCTATTTATCTTTCCAGAGTCAAGTCCTTCAAGTTCTCCCTAATAGTATTTGGAAAGACTTTGATACACACATTCTCTTTCCTAGTTTAGATGAATAGTTCATCACATCAACCGTGAGAGATTACAGACTCGTTTTATTTCCTATTGAAACTATTGACTTTGTTCTCTAGTATTTAAAATTCATTTCTTAATCGTGTCACACTTTGAAAAGATTCCTCACCACATTCCCCTACAGGTGATGTTTGATCTCTATGTTCAACTGTTCAGCCTCATTGTCTTTGAGATAGCCTTAGGCGAATGAAGGAAGCTAACATTTCTTGAGGGCTTGCTAATATTCAGGATTTTATATGTTGTTTATATGTTTTATATGTCTTATTTCATATTTAAAACAACCATGAGAGGTTATTAATCGCATTTTACAGTCGGGCAGCTGAGTCTGGGAAGCAGTGGGGGTAGGTTGGGACAGTGAATTACAGATGGAAGAGGACTTTGTGAAACTCAAAGTTGTGTTCCTACTATCATATCTCATGTCAGTATGAATTAGCACTCCACAATCAACTTCAGTGGGCCTTGCAAATTGGAAACAACCTGTTCTTCCTCACTTTTTGGGGATCTAGTCCCTGAAGTTGTAAAGAGATCAAGTTTTTATTAAGAATGTTAGAAAGAAAATTGCTCTGTCACAGTATCTTTTTCGTCTACCATAACAACGAAACCACTAAAAATGCTTTTCTAGAAGAATATAGTCAGTTTTGCCGTTTGGACGTTAGCTCCCTGGTTGTGATAGCTCTAATGTTCCCAGAATTTTCTTTCATGTCATTTTAGCATGTGATAATCTATAATTTCTTGGCTAGGAATAGCAAGCCTCAGGCCCGTTTAGTGAAGTTAATTCCAATATGGAATAGATCCTTTCTCTCCCATAAGTAGGGAACTAAGTTCAAACCATACGCTTTTTTGGTCATGAGAAGTTTGGCTCTCTTCAAAGGTTTCAAAGTTCACTGGGGTCAGGACGGGTGTGTATCCAATTTATAATGCACCGTTTCTTCCTTCTTTGCTCCCTTTACACGGTCATATCTGCCCCCTAGAACCTCAGCTGAGTCTGGCAGTGTCATCAACAGTCGCCCTCAGGTTAACGTCCCTCTACCTTCTTCGGTTCTGACTGTAGTGACTCAACACGCTTAACACAGAGCACTTTCATCTTGAGAAGAGGGATGCGTAAACTGCAGCTGAAGGATTTAGCTAAGATGTAAAGATATTTTGAAACTCTGAGGTTACTAGAAACTAAAATGTCTATGGCAGTTGGAAGGAGTTTTTTCTTCAAAGATCTTCAGAAGGGGAGACATCTATGTAGTATGATTGAGCAGCAGTGAAAGGCTAATGATTATGAACCAGTAGAGGAGTTAGTTTTCTTATTCTTTCTTTAACTGAAGTTGTGAACTCTCATTTAAACAAGGAACAGACCTTGCTTTCCAGGCACTTTGTGGCCATGGCTGTTTAATGTGAACATTTCACAGAGGTATATTTCTAGGTAACGTGGTCTCTTGTTCTTCCATATCCGTGAGGCCTCCAGTGGGTTTACTTTAATATTTGTATCTTTGTTCATGGTGAGGTTAAAATGATTTTTAGGGCAGCACAGGCAAGAGAAAATGGCAGCAGTGTGTGATACAGCTTCAGAGACACTCTCTAAACACACAAATTCCCATAATATTTCACTAAATATGCTTATCATAATGATGTTCATTAAGGGAGGAGTGGAAAGACAAGTGCAACTTCAATGAAATAACAAGTTTTCAAGCAAACATTCTACATGTAAAAGTTGTTCTCAAAAACTAAACTGTTAAAAGAGGAAAATATAGCTAATTAATGTGTGTTTACATTCCAGTTGGATATCAGTGTAAGAACACAGGCCTACTGTATTCATACTATTCCGTAATATTGATATCTGCATATATGTTTATACTAATTTTCTACTTAAATCTAAAAATGATCACTTTTTTTTGCTCTTCTCAAAATCCAGGCAGAGAAATAATCTGTCAGTTATTAAGAGATAATAAAAAAGCTTTGATTTAAATACGTTAGGAATACGAAATAAAAAATTTGAGGGAATTCCCTGGAGGTCCAGTGGTTAGGACTCTGCACTTCCACTGCAGGGGGCACAGGTTCGATCCCTGGTCGGGGAACTAAGATCCTGCATGCTGTGTGGTGTGCCAAAAAAAAAATAAAATAAAAAAAGAATTTGAAATATCTTTCCGCTCTTTGGATTTGAATTCGATACTAACACTTTCTATACAGTTGCCATAGAAATGTGTACCTGTACATCTTTTACTCTTCTTTTGAAATCTGTGGAGCAAATATTTAAAATACACTTTCTGGCAGAGAGCTAGCTGCTTTAGGGTTTGCTTTCTCTGACGTCTGGAATGAGCTGGGATGAATGTCTGTACTTCCTCCTGAGGCTTCTGCTTGCAAACCTTTTTTATTGATGGATTATTTTTTAAAGTTTACTATAAATTGATCTTCATTCCATGTTAAACGAACGTAACTTACTGTTTAACTTCTTTACAATCCGCCCTCCCTAGGTCAAATTGTAACCTGGTTTTTGTGTAAGTCTTGGTGTAAGGCTGGCGTTAGACACACGTAAGTGTTGTTTGGCCTCCAATGTATGTCTCCATGTAAACCAATCTGAACTTTTTTACAATGATTTTGTATTGGTCTTTCAATTTCCACGCTTCCATAACCATGTCCAGGTGACTAAGCATCTCATTACTTTTCCACAGCTCTAGCTCCATCTAAATTTCTAGTTTATTTTTCATTTGCAATTTTTTTTACAGTCTTTCTTTAGTTCAGTTTTTCTCCATGAGCACCTTGAAATGTCTCCCTCCTTTTACATTTCTGGTTCTCAAATATTTTATTCACCTTTCAGCATCTCAGTCTTAAAGTCCATTTTGTAAGAAATTGGTTTGTAAGAATTAACTATGTTCACATTCAGCCCCTTCTCCTTGAAATATCCAACTATTCTTTTTTCTAATTTAATTTTTTATTAAAAAAATTTTTTGAAAGAAATATCCATTTATTCTTTTTTTTTAACATCTTTATTGGAGTATAATTGCTTTACAATGGTGTGTTAGTTTCTGCTGTGTAACAACATGAATCAGCTATACATATACATATATCCCTATATCCCCTCCCTCTTGCATCTCCCTCTCACCCTGCCTATCCCAGCCGTTTAAGTGGGCACAAAGCACCAAGCTGATCTCCCTGTGCTATGTGGCTGCTTCCCACTAGCTATCTATTTTACTTTGGTAGTGTATATATGTCAGTTCCAGTTGCTCACTTCGTCCTAGCTTACCATTCCCCCTACCCGTGTCCTTAAGTCCATCTCTACTTCTGCGTCTTTATTCCTGTCCTGCCCCTAGGTTCTTCAGAACCATTTTTTTTTTTTTTTTTTTTTAGATTCTATATATGTGTGTTAGCATACGGTATTTGTTTTTCTCTTTCTGACTTAACTTCACTCTGTATGACAGACTGTAGGTCCATCCACCTCATTACAAATAACTTAATTTCGTTTCTTTTTATGGCTGAGTAATATTCCATTGTATATATGTGCCACATCTTCTTGATCCATTCATCTGTTGATGGAAACTTAGATTGTTTCCATGTCCTGGCTGTTGAAAATAGTGCTGCAATGAACATTGTTGTACATGACTCTTCTTGAATTATGGTTTTCTCAGGGTATATGCCCAGCAGTGGGATTGCTGGGTCGTGTGGTAGTTCTATTTTCAGTTTTTTAAGGAACCTCCATACTGTTCTCCATAGTGGCTGTGTCAATTTACATTCCCACCAACAGTACAAGAGTGTTCCCTTTTCTCCACACCCTCTCCAGCATTTATTGTTTGTAGATTTTTGATGATGGCCATTCTAACTGGTGTGAGGTGATACCTCATTGTAGATTTCATTTGCATTTCTCTAATGATTCGTGATGTTGAGCACCCTTTCATATGTTTCTTGGAAATCTGTATCTCTTCTTTGGAGAAATGTCTATTTAGGTCTCCTGCCCATTTTTGGATTGGGTTATTTTTCGGATATTGAGCTGCATGAGTGCTGCTTGTATATTTTGGAGAATAATCCATTGTCATTTGCTTCATTTACAAATATTTTCTCCCATTCTGAGGGTTGTCTTTTTGTCTTGTTTATGGTTTCCTTTGCTCTGCAGAAACTTTTAAGTTTCATTAAGTCCCATTTGTTTATTTTTGTTTTTATTTCCATATCTCTAGTAGGTGGGTCAAAAAGGATCTTGCTGTGATTTATATCAGAGTGTTCTGCCTATGTTTTCCTCTAAGAGTTTGATAGTGTCTAGCCTTACATTTAGGTCTTTAATCCATTTTGAGTTTATTTTTGTGTATGGTGTTAGGGAGTGTTCTAATTTCATTCTTTTACATGCAGCTGTCCTGTTTTCCTAGCACCACTTAGTGAAGAGGCTGTCTTTTCTCCATTGTATATTCTTGCCTCCTTTATCAAAGATAAGGTGACCATATGTGCGTGGGTTTATCTCTGGGCTTTCTATTCTGTTCCATTGATCTATGTTTCTGTTTATGTGCCAGTACCATACTGTCTTGATTACTGTAGCTTTGTAGTATAGTCTGAAGTCAGGGAGCCTGATTGCTCCAGCTCCATTTTTCTTTCTCAAGATTGCTTTGGATATTCAGGGGCTTTTGTGTTTCCATACGAACTGTGAAATTTTTTGTTGTAGTTCTGTGAAAACTGCCGTTGGTAGTTTGATAGGGATTGCATTGAATCTGTAGATTGCTTTGGGTAGTATAGTCATTTTCACAATGTTGATTCTTCCAATCCAAGAGCATGGTATATGTCTCCATCTGTATCACCTTTAATTTCTTTCATCAGTGTCTTATAGTTTTCTGCATACAGGTCTTTTGTCTCCTTAGGTAGGTTTATTCCTAGTTATTTGTACTCTTTTTGATGCAGTGGTAAATGGGAGTGTTTGCTTAATTTCTTTTTCAGATTTTTATCATTACTGTATAGAAATGCAAGGGATTTCTGTGCATTAAATTTGTATCCTGCTACTTTACCAAATTCATTGATTAGCTTTAGAAGTTTTGTGTTAGCATCTTTAGGATTCTCTGTGTATAGTATCCTGTCATCTGCAAACAGTGACAGTTTTACTTCTCCTTTTCCAATTTGGATTCCTTTTATTTCCTTCTCTTCTCTGTTTGCTGTGGCTAAAACTTCCAAAACTATGTTGAATAAGAGTGGTGAGAGTGGGCAACCTTGTCTTGTTCCTGACCTTAGTGGAAATGGTTTCAGTCTTTCACCATTGAGAATGATGTTGGCTGTGGGTTTGTCGTATATGGCCTTTATTATGTTGAAGTAAATTCCCTCTCTGTCTTTCTAGAGGGTTTTTTTCATTAATGGGTGTTGAATTTTGTCAAAAGCTTTTTCTGCATCTATTGAGATGATCATATGGTTTTTCTCTTTCAATTTATTAATATGGTGTATCACATTGATTGATTTGCATATATTGAAGAATCGTTGCATTCCTAGGATAAACCCCACTCGATCATGGTGTATGATCCTTTTAATTTGCTTTTGGGTTCTGTTTGCTAGTATTTTGTTGAGGATTTTTGCATCTATGTTCATCAATGATATTGGCCTGGGGTTTTCTTTTTCTGTGACATCCTTCTCTTGTTTTGCTCTCAGGGTGATGATGCCCACCTAGAATGGGTTTGGGAGTGTTCTTCCCTCTGCTATATTTTGGAGGCATTTGAGAAGGATAGGTGTTAGCTGTTCTCTAAATGTTTGATAGGATTTGCCTGTGAAGCCATCTGGTCCTGGGCTTTTGTTTGTTGGAAGATTTTTAATCACAGTCTCAATTTCAGTGCTTGTGATTGGTCTGTTTATATTTTCTGTTTCTTCCTGGTTCAGTCTCAGAAGGTTGTGCTTTTCTAAGAACTGGTCCATTTCTTCCATGTTGTCCATTTTATTGGCACATAGTTGCTTGTAGTAATCTCTCATGATCCTTTGTATTTCTGCAGTGTCAGTTGTTACTTCTCGTTTTTCATTTCTAATTCTGTTGACCTGAGTCTTCTCCCTTTTTTTCTTGATGAGTCTGGCTAATGGTTTATCAATTTTGTTTATCTTCTCAAAGAACCAGCTTTTAGTTTTATTGATCTTTGCCATCATTTCCTTCATTTCTTTTTCATTTATTTGTGATCTGATCTTTATGATTTCTTTCCTTCTGCTAACTTTGGAGGTTTTTTGTTCTTCTTTCTCTAATTGCTTTTGGTGTAACATTAGGCTGTTTATGTTAGATGTTTCTTGTTTCTTGAGGTAGGACTGTATTGCTATAAACTTCCCTCTTAGAACTGCTTTTACCGCACCCAGTAGGTTTGGGTCGTCATGTTTTCATTGTCATTTGTTTCTAGGTATTTTTTGATTTCCATTCTGATTCCTTCAGTGATCTCTTGGTTATTAGGTAGTGTATTTTTTAGCCTCCATGTCTTTGTATTTTATACAGTTTTTTTTTTCCTGTAATTGATATCTAGTCTCACAGCATTTTGGTCGGAAGAGATACTTGATACGATTTCTGTTTTCTTTAATTTCTGAAGGCTTGATTTGTGACCCAAGATGTGATCTATTTTGGAGAACAATGTGCACTTGAGAAGAAAGTGTATCCTTCTGCTTTTGGGCAAAATGTCCTAAAAATATCAATAAAGTCCATCTAATCTATTGTGTCATTTAAAGTTTGTGTTTCCTTATTTATTTTCTGTCTAGAAGACCTTTCTGTTTGTGTAAGTGGGGTGTTAAAGCCCCCACTATTATTGTGTTACTGTTGATTTCTCGTTTTATGGCTGTTAGCATTTCCCTTATGTATTGAGGTGAGGTGCTCCTATGTTGGGTGCATAAATACTTATAATTGTTGTTTTCTTCTTGGATTGATCCCTTGATAATTATTTAGTGTCCTTTCTGGTTTCTTGTAACAGCATTTTAAAGTCTATTTTATCTGATATGAGTATTGCTACTCCAGCATTCTTGTGATTTCCATTTGCATGGAATAGCTTTTTCCATCCCCTCACTTTCTGCCTGTATGTGTCCCTAGGTCTGAAGTAGGTGTCTTGTAGACAGCATATATATGGGTCCTGTTTTCGTATCCATTCAGCCAGTGCATGTCTTTTGCTTGGAGCCTTTAATGCATTTGCATTCAAGGTGATTATTGGTATGTATGTTCCTATTACCATTTTCTCAGTTGATTTGGCATTGTTTTTGTAGGTCTTTTGCTTCCCTTGTGTTTCCTGCTTAGAGAAGTTCCTTTAGCATTTGTTGTAAAGCTGGTTTGGGGGTACTGAATTCTCTTAGCTTTTGCTTGTCTGTAAAACTTTTGATTTCTTAGTCAAGTCTGAATGAGATCCTTGCTGGGTAGAGTAATCCTGGTTGTAGGTTATTCCCCTTCATCACTTTAAATATGTCCTGGCACTCCTTTCTGGCTTGCAGAGCTTCTGCTGAAAGATCAGCTGTTAACCTTCTGGGGATTCCCTTGTATGTTGTTTGTTGTTCTTCCCTTGCTGCTTTTAACATTTCTCTTTTTAATTATTTTTTGATAGTTTGATTAATATGTGTCTTGGCGTGTTTCTCCTTGGATTTACCCTGTATGGACTCTCTGTGCTTCATGGACTTGATTAACTATTTCCTTTCCCATATTAGGGAAGTTTTCAACTATAGTCTCTTCAAATATTTTCTCAGTCCTTTTATTTTTCTCTTCTTCTTCTGGGACCCCTATAATTCGAATGTTGGTTCATTTAATGTTGTCCCAGAGGTCTCTGAGACCCTCCTCAGTTCTTTTCATTCTTCTTTATTCTGGTCTGTGGTGGTTATTTCCACTATTTTGTCTTCCAGGTCATTTATCCATTCTTCTGCCTTAGTTATTCTGCTATTGATTCCTTCTAGAAAATTTTTAATTTCATTTATTGTGTTGTTCATCATTGTTTGTTTGCTCTTTCGTTCTTCTAGGTCCTTGTTAAACGTTTCTTGTATTTGCTCCATTCTATCTCCAAGATTTTGGATCATCTTTACTATCATTACTCTGAATTCTTTTTCAGGTAGACTGCCTATTTCCTCTTCATTTGTTTGGTCCGGTGGGTTTTTACCCTGCTCCTTCATCTGCTGTGTGTTTCTCTTTCTTCTCATTTTGCTTAACTTACTGTGTTTGGGCTCTCCTTTTCTCAGGCTGCAGGTTTGTAGTTCCCTTTGTTTTTGGTGTCTGCCCTCCAGTGAGTAAGGTTGGTTCAGGGGCTTGTGTAGGCTTCCTGGTGGAGGGTAGTGGTGCCTGTGTTCTGGTGGATAAGGCTGGATCTTGTCTTTCTGGTGGACAGGACCACTTATGGTGGTGTGTTTTGGGGTAACTCTGAACTTATTATGATTTTAGTCAGCCTCTCTGCTAATGGGTGGGGTTGTGTTCCTGTCTTGCTAGTTGTTTGGCATGGAGTGTCCAGCAGTAGAGCTTGCTGGTCTTTGAGTGGAGCTGGGTCTTAGTGTTGAGATGGAGATCTCTGGGAGAGCTCTCACTTTTTGATATTACATGTGTCCGGGAGGTCTCTGGTGGCCAGTGGGCTGATCTCGGCTCTCCCACCTCAGAGGCTCAGATCTGACACCCAGCCGGAGTACCAACACCCTGTCAGTTACACAGCTCAGAAGAAGAGGGAGGAAAAAACAGAAAATAGAAAAAATAGAATAAAATAAAATAAAAACGTATTAAAATAAAAAATAAAAGAAATTATTAAAATAAAAAAATCAAAAAGTGATAAAAAAACGAAGAGAGTAACCAAACCAATAAATAAATCCACCAATGGTAACAAATGCTAAAAACTAAACTAAGATAGGCATAAAAATCAGAAACTAGTTAGTCATGTACTGCAAACCCCAAGTCTACAGTTGCTCCCAAAGTCTACTGCCTCAATTTTTGGATGATTCGTTGTCTATTCAGGTATTCCACAGATGCAGGGTACATCAAGTTGATTGTGGAGATTTAATCCACTGCTCCTGAGGCTTCTGGGAGAAATTTCCCTTTCTCTTCTTTTTTCTCACAGCTCCTGGGGTTCAGCTTTGGATTTGGCCCCTCCTGTGTATGTAGGTTGCCGAGTGGTGTCAGTTCTTCGCCCAGACAGGAGGGGGTTAAAGGAGCGGCTAATTAGGGGGCTCTGGCTCACTCAGGCTGGGGGGAAGGGGGGGTATGGAATGTGGGGTGAGCCTGCAGTGGCAGAGGCCAGCATGGTGTTGCAACAGCCTGAGGTGTGCCATGTATTCTCCCAGGGAAGTTGTCCCTGGATCAAGGGACCCTGGCAGTGGTGGGCTGCACAGGCTCCCAGGAGTGGAGCTGTGGATAGTGACCTGTGCTTGCACGCAGGATTCTTGGTGGCTGCTGCAGCAACTTCAACGTTTCATGCCCATCTCTGGTGTCCGTGCTGATAGCTGTGGCTCGCACCCGTCTCTGAAGCTCATTTAGGTGGTGCTCTGAATCCCCTCTCCTCACGCACCCCGAAACGGCGGTCTCTTGCCTCTCTGGCAGATCCACACTTTTTCCCGGACTCCCGGCTAGCTGTGGCGCACTAGCCCCCTTCAGGCTGTGTTCATGCCGCCAACCCCAGTCCTCTCCTTGGGGTCTGACTTCCGAAGCCTGACCCTCAGCTCCCAGCCCCCGCCCGCCCCGGTGGGTGAGCAGACAAGTCTCTTGGGCTGGTGAGTTCTGGTCGGCACTGATCCTGTGTGTGGGCATCTCTCCGCTTTGACCTCTGCACCCCTGTTGCTGCGCTCTCCTCCGTGGCTCCGAAGCTCCCCCCACCCACCCACCCCCCGTCTCCACCAGTGAAGGGGCTTCCTAGTATGTGGAAACCTTTCCTCCTTCACAGCTCCCTCCCCGAGGTGCAGGTCCCGTCCCTATTCATTTTTCGTTTGCCCTACCCAGGTATGTGGGGACTTTCTTGCCTTTTGGGAAGTCTGAGGCCTTCTGCCAGCGTTCAGTAGGTGTTCTGTAGGAGTTGTTCCACATGTATGTGTATTTTTGACGTATTTGTGGGGAGGAAGGTGATCTCCACGTCTTACTCCTCCGCCATCATGAAGGTCCTCTCCTCCATTTATTCTTTTTTTTTTTTTTTTTTTTTTTTAA
>RJWK010032498.1:0-23644 GCA_004363435.1 Platanista minor | reverse complement strand
TAGGGAAGTTTTCAACTATAATCTCTTCAAATATTTTCTCAGTCCCTTTCTTCTTCTCTTCTTCTTCTGGAACCCCTATAATTCGAATGTTGGTGTTGTCCACGAGGTCTCTGAGACTGTCCTCATTTCTTTTCATTCTTTTTTCTTTATTCTGCTCTGCAGTAGTTATTTCCACTATTTTATCTTCCAGGTCACTTATCCATTCTTCTGCCTCAGTTATTCTGCTATTGATCCCTTCTAGAGAATTTTTAATTTCATTTATTGTGTTGTTCATTGTTGCTTGTTTCATCTTTAGTTCTTCTAGGTCCTTGTTAATTCTGTTTCCAAGGTTTTGGATCATCTTTACTATCATTATTCTGAATTCTTTTTCAGATAGACTGCCTATTTCTTCTTCATTTGTTAGGTCTGGTGGGTTTTTATCTTGCTCCTTCATCTGCTGTGTGTTTTTCTGTCTTCTCATTTTGCTTATCTTACTGTGTTTGGGGTCTCCTTTTTTCAGGCTTCAGGTTCATAGTTCCCGTTGTTTTTGGTGTTGGTCCCCAGTAGCTAAAATTGGTTCAGTGGGTTGTGTAGGCTTCCTGGTGGAGGGGACTAGTTCCTGTCTTCTGATGGATGAGGCTGGATCTTGTCTTTCTGGTGGGCAGGTCCACGTCTGGTGGTGTGTTTTGGGGTGTCTGTGGACTTATGATTTTAGGTAGCCTCTCTACTAATGGGTGGGGTTGTGTTCCTGTCTTGCTAGCTGTTTGGCATAGGGTGTCCGGCACTGTAGCTTGCTGGTCATTGAGTGAAGCTGGGTGCTAGTGTTGAGATGGAGATCTATGGGAGATTTTCGCCGTTTGATATTATGGGGAGTTGGAAGGTCTCCTGTGGACCAGTGTCCTGAGGTTGGCTCTCCCACATCAGAGGCAAAGCACTGATTCCTGGCTGCAGCACCAAGAGCCTTTCATCCACATGGCTCAGAATAAAAGGGAGAAAAAGTAGAAAGAAAGAAAGAAAGAAAGAGAGAGAGGGAGGGAGGAAGGAAGGAAAGAAGAAAGGAAGGAAAGAGGGAAGGAGGGAAGGAGGGAAGGAAGGAGGGAGGAAGGAAGGAAGAAAGCAAGAAAGGAGGGAAGAAGGGAAGGAAGAAAGAAAGGATAAAATAGAATAATGTTAGATAAAATAAAATAAATTTATTAAAATGAAAAATAATTATTAAGATAGAAAATTTTTTTAAAGTTAAAAAAAAAGCAACAACAACAAAAAAACCGGACAGATAGAACCCTAGGACAAATGGTGAAAGCAAGGCTATACAGACAAAATCTCACACAGAAGAAGACATATACACACTCATAAAAAGAGCAAAAGGGGCAAAAATAATAAATCTTGCTCTCAAAGTCAACCTCCTCAATTTGGAATGATTCGTTGTCTATTCATGTATTCCACAGATGCAGGGTTCATCAAGTTGATTGTGGGGATTTAACCCACTGCTCCTGAGGCTGCTGGGAGAGATTTCCCTTTCTCTTTGTTCGCACAGCTCCCGGAGCTCAGCTTTGGATTTGGCCCCGCCTCTGCATGTAGGTCACGGGAGGGCGTCTGTTCTAAGCTCAGACAGGACGGGGTTAAAGGAGTAGCTGACTCGGGGGCCCTGGCTCACTCAGGCCGGTGGTGGTGGGGGGGGGAGGCAGGGGCACGGAATGCCGTTCAAGCCTGCGGCGGCAGAGGCCGGCTGGACGTTGCACCAGCCTGAGGCGTGCCGTGCGTTCTCCCGGGGAAGTTTCCCTGGATCACGGGACCCTGGCGTTGGCGGGCTGCACAGGCTCCGGGAGGGGAGGTGTGGAGAGTGACCTGTGCTCGCACACAGGATTCTTGGTGGCGGCAGCAGCAGCCCTAGCGTCTCAGGCCCGTCTTTGGGGTCCGCACTGTTAGCCGCGGCTCGCGCCCATCTCTGGAGCTCCTTTAAGCGGCGCTCTTAATCCCCTCTCCTCGCGCACCAGGAATCAAAGAGGGAAGAAAAAGTCTGTTGCCTTTTCGGCAGGTCTAGACTTTTCCCGGACCCCCTCCCGGCTAGCCGTGGTGCACTAACCCCCTGCAGGCTGTCCGCCAACCCCAGTTTTCTCCCTGTGCTCCGACCAAAGCCCGAGCCTCAGCTCCCAGCGCCGTCCGCACCGGCGGGGGAGCAGACAAGCTTCTCGGGCTGGTGAGTGCCGGTCGGCAACGATCCTCTCCGCTTTGCCCTCCGCGCCCCTGTTGCTGTGCTCTCCTCCGCGACTCCGAAGCTTCCCCCCTCCGCCACCCGCAGTCTCCGCCTGCGAATGGGCTTCTCAGTGTGTGGAAACCTTTCCTGCTTCACAGCTCCCTCCCACTGGTGCCGGTCCCGTCTGTTTTTTCTTTTTTCGTTTGCCCTACCCAGGTACGTGGGGAGTTTCTGGCCTTTTGGGAGGTCTGAGGTCTTCTGCCAGTGTTCAGTAGGTAGGTGTTCGGTAGGAGTTGTTCCACGTGTAGATGTATTTCTGGTGTATCTGTGGGGAGGAAGGTAATCTCCGCGTCTTCCTCTTCCGCCATCTTCTCTCTATATCTGGGGAGTAATCTAAATCTTGATCATTTGCCTGAAAAATACAGAGAAGTGTATTAATTCTTCAAATATAGCATGTTTAATGAAGATTGGGGATAAATGATCTCATTGATTGGTGTGTACTTAGCAAACAATTTCAGGTATAGTAGGACATGAATACTGTAGGAATGACGGCTGACTCTCTTGCCTTGAGGCTGTATGGCAAGCACACATTTCTTCTTGCTCATTTCCTTGTTTATTTATAACACTTTTATTTAGGATGGATTGATGGGTACTGAGGGAAATTATGGGGGAGGGTGATAGAGGGGCCAGCTAAAGTGCCCAATCCAACCTTTCGTATTTGCCTTTTTTTTTTTACTGAGAATTATTTTCAGTCTTTATGTATCCTAGTTCATTTTAATTTTATTTATTAGAGCGACAGTTGATATTTTTCTGGTACCATCAGTTCAATAGTTCATGGAAGAATTTTAGATTTGTTGGTCATATTACTGTAAATAGAATGGTACAGAGCACAATAAAAAGGCTAGAAAAATATAATACATTGTGGCTTAAACATGTAATAGTATTTTATAGGAAATATGTAAAGTGTTATGTATATTTTAACATTAGGTTAACAAATAAATATTTTATTTCAGAGGAATTTCTGGTCAGGAAATTGAAATTTAGCAATTTTGAGGCAATAGAATTAAAGACGTTGACACATTCACTGTTGGATAATTATATAACCTTGTAAAGTTTCAGGCTCTTGCTTCCTATTTTTTGAGAAATGGAAAACTCTCTGGCTCATTATCTTTTGTTGTATACGGCCCCATGGCCTTATTTAAGTGTTTTTCTGAATGACTCTATTGAAATTGCTTCAGCAAACTTGCCAGGTAACAAGTTTTCACAGATTGATGATAATCCATGAAGAAAAGTTCTTTAGTGCGCTTATCTGTGCTCTGTTCTTTTATTTGTGTTATTGTGAAAATATCTTTCTATTGTAAATTATAACACTCACATGGACAAGTGCAGAAAACATCAAAGCATAGTAGAATAAATTGTTACAAAGCAAACGTCTCTGTAACATATTCTAGCTTGAAAATTAGAATATGAACAGCTTTCAAGAAGCCACTCCTCCCAGGTAATTCCTCTGCTTAGTGAGAGGGTATCACTGTACTGATTTTTCTTTTTCCCTCTTTTTCAATCTCAGTTCCCCCTCTTCTATTTTTATGCAAAAGCAGCCATCTTCATGAATTTGATGAGTATCCTTCCTCTCCAATTTTTATATGTTTGCAATAAATCTGTGTACACATAAACAATGTATGGCACTACTTTGTGAATTTACAAATTTTTCATAAATAGTGTCATGCTGTATATGTGTCATTCTGATGCATTATTCAATATTATGTTGTAAAATCTTTTCATATTGTTACATATAGTTTCGATTCACTTTGTTATACAGCAGAAACTACCACAACATTGTAAAGCAATTATACTCCAATAAAGATGGAAAAAAATATGTATCTAATTACAAAAAAAAAAAAAAAAGAAACCACTGTACTGATTTTTGTGATAAAAATGCCACTGCATTTCTTTCTTATTTAACCACCTATGTATGCATTCCTTAACAATATAGTTTTTGAAATGTATATAAATGGAACTATACTGCAAGTAATTTTTTTTGCCTTGTTCTTTTGTTCAATATCATGTTTAAGATTCTTTGATCTTTTACTTCATTTTGAGAAACTTTGTTTTTCATGTGAGATAATTGTCAGGATTGCTTGGGATTGTCATTAGCAGGTATTTGTCTCACCTCTTCTCTTTTCTTCCCAAGTGTTGTTCCTCTACTTGATTCTTTTAATGCACAATTACAGATAGATTCTAATTTACTTGCCATGGTACTGTTTCATTTGTAGAGGATTTTTGATTGCTGTTTTTTCTACCCCTTGGATTATCATGTAAATTTATAGAGTGCAAAGATTTTGAACAGAAGGGAAAGGATTAGATGTTGCCCTTTAGAATGACTGAATAAACTTACTAGAGAAGCATATGGCATGAAGTATGGCATGAAAGGAATTGACAACAAGATGATTTCAGGGAAAAGGGTGTCTACAGTTTCAAGAAAAGAATCAACAAAGGAAGAAAAACAGTTGGCATCTTCATATATAGTAACCTTTTGGCTTGGAAAATTCAGCATTCTGACAAAACAATTTCAAACTTATGACAGTGCTAGAGAAATAGGTTGATTGAAGGATATATTCAATATATACAATATATTGAATATACATTCAATATATATTCAAAATATTCAATCAAATATTTTGATTGAAGAATTTTCTACCTCGAATCTTTTCAGGTAAGGAATGTCATTATATTTGGAGCCTAAATACATATGTTGTGGAAAAGAGTAAAGTAAGAGCAGGTTTTTGTTTTTTCTTTTTAACTAGGACAATACTATTGTTGACAGCAACTTGATTTCACAAATCCACAAATATTTCACCCCACGTGTTTCAAGATGCTTTCTGGGGAGTCCCAGCATAAAGATTTTCCCAACACTTTGTTCAGTGAAGTCAACGATGAAAGCGATGTTAGAAATTCACTGGGAGAATTAAGGGCAAAATGAAACATGAGCTTCCATTAAAATAAAGTTATTGTTAATTAAATTCCAACTTCCTCTCTTTATTCTCTAATTTTATATGTGGAACTACCACTCACCCAGCCCCTCAAGTCAGAAATGTGGAATGATCCTAGAATCACCTTCTTTTTGCTTACGTACTATCAGCTATCAAAACTGTGTTGCTTCTTTCTCTTAAACATTTCTTCGTTAGCATGCCTCCTTTTTTCCCCTCATTGCCACTACCTCAGTATATGGAAGCATTTCCCATCTACTTGACTGGAAATTATTTTTTTTGCCTCCCTTTTTAAAGATCCTTTTTCCTAGGCATTTCCAGAGGGAAAATTCTGAAACTAAGATTGTCACTTTTCTGTTGAAAATCAATGTTTCTTGTTTAAATTCGCTCTTTACCTTTGGGATAAAGGCCAATTTTGATCTCCTCAACTGTATAAACAAGACTCATCCCTTGTCACTTCCCCACATACACCTAAGGGGTCAGCCATCTCAAAGGACACACACTGTGGTCTTTCTTGCCTTAGTGCCATTACACATCCCTTTAATTTGAACATCCTCATCTGCTTTTTCACTTGGCTAATTCTCACTTACTAAGATCGAAATCAAGTGATTTCAAGTAATCTTTTGTTAGCTACTCAGATTGTTTTAGGAGAGCCCCCTTCACATTCTACATTTCCTATACCTATATCAATTATAGGGCCTTTATAACATTATCCATATTGTATGTTCCCTCATGCCTGTCTCTGCCACTTGTCTGTGAGCTTCTTGAGGTCCACTTGTGTTCCCAGTGTTAAGATTCTATATGAAGTATAGCAGGGACTCGATATACACATTCAGGAGTCTGGTAAATGCATGGAAGCAGAAGCAACCCCAAAGCATGAGGAACCTTTCCAACCAGAGGCTGGGTGCCCCTGATCCCTTTTGCAGATCAGCCTTACCTATTTTCCCAATTCACAGAAACTTAACTAGTTCTTTTTTTTTTTTTTTTCTTTCACTAGAGGTTTTCGCTTTCTGGTTTTACTTGATTTATCTAAGCAGATCCCTTGTTCAGGCAGTTATAATTGAAATTGTTGTTGAATATTGTAATACATTCACATATGATGTTATTTTTATTGCAGAAAATATTTTAACACTATCATATAATATCACTATCACTTACATTGTAATTTCATCATCTCAAGTCAATTTCTAGAGGTATACAACATTCTAAGATCTTCTTTTCACATTTTTCAGTGCTGGGATATTATAAAGAATTAAACTTGTGCTTTTATTTATAAGGGTCAGAAAACAGTCTTTACAAATTGATATTAGGAGTTTTTCACATAGAGATCTTCCCTTTCATAGTCATATAAATGTTTCCCTTTTACTTTCTTTATATTTTACTGGAATGTCTCTTTTGTTGCATACTCATATGCTTTTTTTTTTTCTGATTTAAAAAAAGAAATATCTTCTCTTTAAAAATTCTATTATAAGCCAAATTTAGATTCGTTTGGTTTTTCTAATCAGCTTTTCCTAAAATTATTAGTAGTAAGCAAAAATTCATTCAAAATACTGCAGAGAGCTCAAATTCAAATATTGTATTTATATTCTGTCAAAGACCATGATCTGTTCTTTGAGAATCTTCTGTTGTTTTGCTTAATTCTTCTAGTATATTTTGCATCTTGCCTAAATTAAATTGTTTTAATAACATTAGATGGCATGGCCGTCAGACTATTGTGAGGTTAAATATACATGTGCTTGTAGAAACTAACACAACATTGTAAAGCAACTATACTCCAATCAAAATTAATTAAAAAATACATGCACTTCAGCAAGATGTTTTCTCTTTGGTATTATCAAGAAAACATTATTTATAATCTCTGAAATACTTGCAAGAGTATTATTACTAGAATCACAATTGTGGCCATGTCTTTTTGGAAAAAATCTAAATGATGTGCTGTATATGGCTAATAGAATGCTCCTGGATTTTTGGCCCAAATTCTGGCTTATACACCATTTTCCTTACCAACAATTACTGTAACTATCTTAGGTTTGCCTTGGACAGTACTTTCAATCAATGGCTAAAATGGAAGGCCATTTTTGTTCATTACCTAAGTTGCAATTTGTGCTTTCTATAACAGGTGTAAAATTAAAGAAAAACAAAAATTTCAACTTTAAGGACAGGGCTGTGGGAATAGACCACCCTATTATAGACCACCCTATTATAGTGTAGGCTACACAGGGCTATATTGTCACTGGAGAATTAAAGAAAACAAAATTGACTAAAAGTTGGTGTGCTTTTAATGGTCACTGTGCATGGACTGGCAATTCTAATATCATTGATAAACTCCTCTCTCTCAAAAAAATCAGTCTTTTGCTTATCTAAGTCCTAAACAATTGCTACATTTACTACTGAACTTTAATAATAGATATCCACATTAGTACATTTTATTACTTATCCTTTAAAAAATATTGTATTCAGGAATTCCTTGGTGGTCCAGTGGTTAGGACTCCATACTTTCACTGCTGAGGGCTTGCATTCAGCCCCTTGTTGGGGAACTAAAATCCCACAAGCTGCGTGGCATGGCCAAAAAATAAATTAAAAGAAAAACTAAATAAAAACATTGTATTCTACATGGAAGTTAATTTTCAGAACTTTCAGTTATACTTTTGGTTCTAACACACAGAGAGGAAGTTCTTAATAATTTGGAATTGTTCAAGCTGCTTCAGACTTATTCCTTTTTTTTTTTTTTTTTACCCCCCCTTTCCTGTTCTTTTTCTTCCTACTTTCTTGTTAAAATTTATTCTTAGAAATAATTCTAAAATTCATTCAAATTAAAAATAAAACTGATAGAGGACCTTCAAGATGGCAGAGGAGTAAGATGTGGAGATCACCTTTCTCCCCACAGATACATCAAAAATACATCTACATGTGGGACAACTCCTACAGAACACCTACTGAATGCTGGCAGAAGACCTCAGACTTCCCAAAAGGCAAGAAACTCCCATGTACCTGGCTGTGTGGCTGACAGGGTCTTGGTGCTCCATCCAGGTGTCAGGCCTGAGCCTCTAAGGTGGGAGAGCCGAGTTCAGGACATTGGACCATTAGATACCTCCCGGCCTCATGTAATATCAAACGGCAAAAGGTCTCCCAGAGATCTCCATCTCAGCACTAAGACCCAGCTCCACTCAACATCCAGCAAGCTACAATGCTGGACAAGCCGTACCAAACAGCAAGACAGGAACACAACCTCACCCATTAGCAGAGAGGCTGCCTAAAATCATACTAAGTTCACAGACACCCCAAAACACGGCACTGGATGCAGTCCAGCCCACCAGAAAGAGAAGATCCAGCCTCATCTATCAGATGAGGAACACAGGCACCAGTCCCCTCCACCAGGAAGCATACACAACCCACTGAACCAACCTTACCCACTAGGGGGCAGATGCCAAAAACAAGGGGAATTACAAAACTGCAGCCTGCAAAAAAGGAGACTCCAAATGCAGTAAGTTAAGCAAAATAAGAAGACAGAGAAATACACAGCAGATGAAGGAGCAAAGTAAAAACCCACCAGACCAAACAAATGAAGAGGAAATAGGCAGTCTACCTGGAAAAGAATTCAGAGGAATGATAGAAAAGATGATCCAAAATCTTGAAAATAGAATGGAGAAAATACAAGAAACGTTTAACAAGGACCTAGAAGAACTAAAGAGCAAACAAACAAAGATGAACAACACAATAAATGAAATTAAAAATTCTCTAGAAGGAATCAATAGCACAATAACTGAGACAGAAGAACGGGTAAATGACCTGGAAGATAAAATAGTGGACATAACTACTGCAGAGCAGAATAAAGAACAAAGAATGAAAAGAACTGAGGACAGTCTTGGAGACCTCTGGGACAACATTAAACGCACCAACATTAGAATTATAGGGGTCCCAGAAGAAGAAGAGAAAAAGAAAGGGACTGAGAAAATATTTGAAGAGATTATAGTTGAAAACTTCCCTAATATGGGAAAGGAAATAGTCAATCAAGGCCAGGAAGCAAAGAGAGTCCCACAGGGTAAATCCAAGGAGAAACGTTCCAAGACACATATTACTCAAACTATCAAAAATTAATTACAAAGAACAAATATTAAAAGCTGCAAGGGAAAAGCAACAAATAACATACAAGGGAAGTAACCTTGAACTATAATGTATTTCACTGCTGTACTCTCTATTTACTTTTAAGGATTTTTATGATTATGTGGTTTTTGCTAGCCTTTATATATACTGTATAGAAATCATTTTACCTTTTATTTTTAAAGGCTTTTCTGGTTTGAGCTCTAGTACTACTGGCATAAGCACAATCCAAAGAAATCTTGGGGACCCAAAGCCTGAGATAGTAAGAACATACTTTGGGATTCACAGTGAAAATGCCCTAATGACTAAAGGTGTTTTTTTTCTTTAATTAAAAAGGAGGCATTTATAGAATGTTATCGAGACATCTAAAGCTCCATAAAGAATGACATTTATGTACAATATTTCAGGGAAAAATCACCCCCTTTCTGTAGATGAACTTTTCAAATTATGGAAGTTTCATTAAACCCAAAGTTCATGTGGAGAAAGTACAAAAGGCAATAGAAAACTGTCCCTGTTAGATTCTTCCTCTGCATCTCATAGATTTTAGAGAGTCCTTGCAATGGAAGTGGGGATCTGTTTATTTTACAATTTACAAAGAAAGAAATAGAGAACTTCAGGAATTTTTGCTTAGGGTTTACAAATTATTATATCATTTTTTGATGCCATAACCTACCAGGTGACTATGCTATTCCTGGAATTATGTAAAATGAATGGTCAACAGGAGGATGCTTGAGTTTTTAGATTTAAAATAGAGAAATCATATATATTTCTTAACTAGGAACATTGTTTTCTCTTTCTGATTTCAGAGAGCAGTCACAAAAGCTCATTGTGTTCATTTTGAATAACTTGCCAGTAATGAGAGAAATCAGCCAGAAATTGAAAACTAGATGATAAAGAGAGATCAAGAGCAAATACTTCAGAATAATGACATCTTTGATGAGTCTATTACATTGATATCTTTAAACCATGGGAAATCTTCATGGGAAATTGATGAATGATGGGTAATAAGAATTTAAACAAAGAACCTTCAAGAGAGACTCTTTCATGGTAGTTGGAAACAGAATAAAAGAAACAAAAGGCTGGTCTCTGTGCCAGGTCAGAATAATTAAGGTCAAAAATAGGATCAAAAGGACAAGCTATGGAGGGCTGTCTGAGAAACTGAGGGAGAGAGAAAAATTCAACACTGAAGCTATTTGCATTAAACTACAAAATATTGAAAAGTTAGTGAAACATGTATACCCGAGGCTTTTTAATATTCAGTAGAAAAGTAACTATATATAAATAGTAAGTATCCTCCTTAATTTTAAATTGGAAGAACAAATTTGTTTTATAGTGTTTATCACAGGCCTATAATATTTTTCCATGTCTGGTGTTATAAAAGGTTTTTGCTGAAAACATGTTTTCAAATATTATTTACATATTCTAAAATATTAACTAAGAGCCCAAAGTGTAAAATTTTAAGATTGGGATGACGTATTTTAAAAAGTGTTCTAAAACATTTAAATGTTAGCAGAGAAAAATTTTTATTATAGTGGTATACTATTTTAACTCTTGAATTAATATTACTAGAGAAGCAGTGGGTGAACCTGAAAAAGCAATACATTTTTATTGATTGGTAAGAATGTTTTATAAATTAAAACATCAATCTTTTAGGTGTTATATGTATTACAATATTTTTCCATCAAAATTTTTTGTAACGGTGAGTACTTGTGGGTGAATACTTTACTCAGCACCAGGAACTCTGCTTAATGATGGAACTGAAACAATGAACAGGTTAATCTCATAGTCGGATTCCTTAACTAGCTTCTTTCTTAGGAACCATGCTTAGAAAGTCCTTCCTTATCCCAAGATTTAATAAATATTTACCTATTTTTTCTTTTAACCCTTGTGTGATTTCAGTTTTTACATTTACATCTTTGACATATTGAGAATGTATTTTGGTATATGGACCATTGAGCTTTTAAACAATTTTAGTAGCCCAGCTACAAATAAAATGTTATACATTTATAAGTAAAATATTTAGATATATTTAGAATGTTTTCTTTTGGTTATTTCTGAATAGTGTTTGCTAGCATTTTCTCTCCTCAACCTTCTTTACTCATTTTGTGGTAATAAATTGGTAGGGTGTTTGAGAGAACTGGTCAATAGGAAATTGGAAGGCATGACTCTGAGCTTAGGTGTGTCATAGCTGAAAGAGCCCAGTTAGAAAATGTACTTCTCAATACAGAGCTAGAGCATCTTTAAAAAGCAGACACTCCTATAAAGTTTAGCTAATGTAAACGGTTTTATTAGACATGACACATGAAGACTAAATTGGATTTCATTCCTCATCTTGATTTAATAATCTCACGTGCAAGTTTATGGTGCCCTTTAGTGTGATTAAAGATCTAAATTAAACTTAAGTGTTTGTTATTTAATGAGAACATTTTAACAGCTAATGTAGAGCTCTTTGCTGATCTCAGGGTCATACAATTCAATTATTGCCATCCTAAGTGAATTTTTTCTTTTGAAAATGAGAAGCGATTGAGCTCTACAGGGTATATAAGCAAATGCACTTTTCTTCATATTATGTAACATCTCACTAATCTGGTTTAATGGTAGAGAGAGAAGGAAGAAGGCACCAAGTTTGAACTAACTAAAAATCTGAGTTTAATTAATGAAAATAGGCATCGGAAGGCTTAAGACATATCTGATAGACTCCTGACCTTGAATAGGACACAGTTTCTGACTCTTAGTTTCTACATGTGTAGGAAGGTAATCATATAAGCTTTCTGGACTACCAGTTCTTTGATGAATACACAAGACAATGCATATGAGGGTCTTTGCAAACTGTAAGATACTGTATGCAACTTCTGTATTGTTATTACTAATTTAAATATGGATAATAACCAAAGTGAACAATATGCTTGCTCTGGGTCTGCTTTAAAGAACAGATGACTCACTTATACTGACTAAATGCATTTGAATACAGTGAGTTAGAGTTTTACAAAGTCTGACTATCTAAACAGGCTAAAATTTTCTCCTTTAATTCTAATTATTCTAACGTGTTTTTTAACTAAGTCACCAACTTTATGAGAAGGTTTATATGTGGCATCAATAAATTTTAGCACATGGTATTTCAGTCATTATGTGTACAGCAATTAACATAAAAACTCATTCCTCTCATGTATTTTTCTGATTTTATTTGGTATCTTTGTTCCCATTCATTTTGTTATTGGTGACTAGTTTAAGTGGGATAATGAGCAATCTCTCATTTTTCCACTGAATCACTTTCCCATGAAATCCTCCATCTGCACATGTACTATTCATTAAAATCAGAAAAAAAACATATTCATCTCTGTGAATTTTGAGTCGAGATGTATCCTTTGCAACTGGTTTTGTTACATAGTACCTCTATAATCTTAGGTAAGCTAGTTAACTGCTTTGTGCTTTAGTTTCTTCATCTTCAAAAATGAGTGTAGTGATAAAACCTACTGCGTTGGATTGTTGAGAGGCCTAAATGATATATTTATGAACATAAACTGGAAAAGAGGAAGTATTCAATAATTTTATTCTTTATTGTTTTATCTTGATTTCTAAAACTATGTTAAAATTGTAAGAACTTCATAAGTTGCTTCCTCTGTGGTCTGTGTAATTTTGAATGCATAACAAAAGAATATGTTAATTTTTAGATGAGGCTAATACAAAATTCCAACTTCATTATACACCCACTTAGGTTAAAGTGGTCTTTAATGAATTATAGATTATTGTTAGTCAAGCAAGTAAATAACTATAATTTCTACCTATTCATTCCCTTGGGGAAAAGCAGATTTATTTTATTAGTTTATTCTTATTTATCCCAGCCACCTCTCTGCTGTTATGCATCTTAGCCAGTCAATAAGAACAGCATTTGCTAATTCATATTGTTTATGCAGTCAGCTCCTAGGTGTTTGGATGAGGCAAGAATGAGATTGTTTACAGGGGTATGTGTGTGATGCAAAAGAAGAAAAATTGTCCCTGAGCTACAAGCAGTGTATGAATTATCTGGACAGACATTACTTATTTCTAAATTGTGTCCTATAATGCCTTGGTAATTTAGAGAAGGAAAAGATGGGTGTGGACTGGACTGGTCAGGAATGTGTTTTCGAAAAATTAGCATTTGAACTGTCTTCACTGAACTACAGACATGTGGTGTATTCGTCTCCTAGGGCTTCAGTATCAAAAGACCACAAATTGGGTGGGTTAAAAAAACAGAAATTTACTCTCCTATAGTTCAGGAGGCCAGAAGTCCTGTCACCCTGTCAGCAGGGTTGGTTCTTTTATGGGGACACTGCAGGAGAATCTGTTCCATACCTGTCTCCTAACTTTAGCAGTGCACCCTCATCCAATATGACCTTATCTTAAATTGATTATATCTATAAAGAATTTATTTCCAAATATGGTCACATTCACAAGTATCTTTTTTGGGGGGCTCACGAGTCAACCAACAACAGAGAGAGAGAAGAATATCCAAGGCCAGAAAGATAATGTGAGTATAAGCAACACATCTTTGAACTTTCCCAGTTGTTTCTGTTGTTTACTTGAATTTTACCCATTTTTATGGTGTCTGAGCCATTAGAAAATCTGATTGCTTCCTTTTAAAGAAAAATACTGAAACTTCATTTTACATTTAAATTTCGCCATTTAGTTGTTTTTGTTTGTTTTTTGCTAGCACTAGGATATGATTAGATGAGATTTTATTATTTTTGAATATTGTAAAATTGTCATGTAATTCTTACTTGAAACAAATAGTACTAACAACAAAATTAAAACAATCCCATTTGCACAGTGGTTCTAGGACTAGCATTTTCTCATATTTCAGGACAAAAAAGTTTCATTAAATTTTCTGATCAGTTCTTCCTATTTCTCTATTAGCAGAGGTTTCTTGATAAAAAACAAAAACAAATAAGCTCCTAAACATTCAAGGAAAAATATACAGTTTGAAGAATTAAGTGAACAAAATTGCATTGAAACTGACAAATAATGTCTAGTCAAAATGAAAGTAAGAACACATGAAACCTTACATTAGAACTGGAAAATCAATGATGAAAAAGTTTTATTTGAGTGTGTCAGTTAGTTATCTTAGTTATTTCTTCTTATTTTCAATAGAAAAATGATAGTGCAGAATTGGAGACTGAGTCTCTTTCTATCCTGTAGAATTGCAGGATAATTTGTCAACATTCCCTTAGAAGATAGTGTGAACAATTGGAAACACTGAACATGGAAGGAAACAATAGTTGCATCAATATATTACTTTGTTTAGCCTTTTGTATAACAGATGTTTATCTTAGATAATCATATATTTCATGAGCTTCTGAAATCACAGAAATCCATCTTTATTTTCTTTAAGCAGTTTAAACCTTTCATGTAGCACTAAAAATCTTCAATCAATGCATTTAAGACCACCTATGAATAATTAATTAAGGAGGAAAATGAGCAGTTAATAAAGGTCAATGAAACAATTAACTATTCAATTTTGCTATTTAAGAAATAATACAATTCTTTGTTATAGAATATGTAGCAATCATAATAAAAATGTTAATCATCATCAGACAGCTAAAGGAAAAATACACTTGGCCTCTGCTATATCAAAAGTACATCAGTTTGCTAATCAGAATATATCAACCAAAATGAAATACTAATTTTAGAGAAAAATTCAAATATAGACATTATTAGACTATTTTTTTAGAACGGTTAAAAAACGAAATCCCCTTTATCTATGGAGTGAAAAGATATTATAACTTTCTGTTCCAAGCAACAAACAAAATTAATGGAAAATATCTGCACTCTATGCTAAGACTAGACATTTTACTGATGCAATAGCTTCTATAGCTTCACTTTATTTTACTCCCATATGTCCATAATTTACATGGAAAGCACTTTGAAAAACAGTCTGCAAAGAATGAGCTTCTCAGATGACTGTCTTGTCTCCCTGTGAAAAATGTAATCATCCATAACTTCTATCTACAAATCAGTCATTAGAGCTGGAAGGTCTTAAGCCAAGGGCAAGCAGGTTTTTTTTTTTTTTTTTTTTAATATCAGCCTTCTAAGTTATCATCACTTTTGATTAATATGATATATGCCCATGAAAAAAACGTGTGGGCATATTTAGATAGACAGTGACCTAAACCCTATTGTGGTTTGTCTTTCCTACATAAAACCAGGGATTGACTTAGAGGCATGCAATTGATGCATCTGCAAGCCTGGGTTATATCAGATCTCTAATAATGAGAAACTCTTCGGCACAGAGTCATCAGTCCTTCACAGTCTTTTAAATATGGGCACAAGTTACCTAAACTTTTGTGCTGCTGTTGAATTTTTCAGGTTTCAGACAACAGAAAGGTACATGAACTGAAGCCTATTTTCAGTTTTATAAAAAATGATCTCAAGGACTGCCCCCCACCTGAAGCTTTGCTACTGTGAGAAATTGCTTAACATTAACAAACAGTAGCTAATAATTTGAATCTTAGAATATAACTGTTAATACTAACTTAAAAAATATTGAGATGATTTTAGAGCTGTGTTTGTGAGAGAGAAAAGAGACAGAAAGACACACACAGGGAGGAGGTGGGGGGAGGGAGAGTTGTGATAAAATGTTGGGATATGGCACAAAATCTTGACAAACACACCAATCCCCTCCTCCCCCCATTTCCCTCCTGCCCAGATACACTATAGTATAGAGTATCTTGATAGGCCTTTTACCTTTTGACTGGGGTCTGATTTTTCTATTATTTATTTATTTTTGCTGTACCTGGGCCTCTCACTGTTGTGGCCTCTCCCGTTGCGGAGCACAGGCTCCGGGCGCTCAGGCTCAGCGGCCATGGCTCACGGGCCCAGCTGCTCCGTGGCATGTGGGATCTTCCCGGACCGGGGCATGAACCCTTGCTATTATTTTTTATACCTTTACTTGTTCCCTAAATCACTCTTCTGTGCCCTCTATTTATCTTCTGTTTTCTTGTTTTCAAGTTGTCATTTACTGTTTGTCCCCATGTTTAACATTTACTCTGTAGCGTCTTAAACATGTCAGAGTAAAGCACTAAATAAATCTGGCAAACAGTCCTTGGATCCATGCAAAAAAATAATATTGAAAGATTCTGGATTATAATTTCCTCTCTAAAGTTGAACTTCTAAATTCCAGGCATATAAAATAGTACATGAACATATAATAGTTATTCATTGTGATAGAGTCCTTGTACTTTGTATTTAACGAGGGAATTATTGCCAGTGATTTTGTTTGTTGTAGACAAAGTTCTTTGCTCACTAATTTTATAAAACAAGATTGGAGTGCACTTATTATTTGCTAGAATTATTATTTTTTAAGAAAAACTCAATTATGACCTCATGTTATGCTTTATCCTGGTCTCTTGGACAATAAATGAAAAAAAAAAAAACAAAGAAAATGTATGTCAGAGCATTCATTCAAAAGAAACTATTTCAGTGGTTTTACCATAGAACACTTGAAATCTCTCTTTTTTTTTTTTGCTATCCCATATCTGTACTACAAATGATATCTGGCCAATTTGGCACCTTCATGACTACCAAAATTAGATTTTCAATGCTTACCTTTTCTTGGATCCTTAGATTCATATATTTAGTTGCCTGCGTGATATCTCTGCCTGGTTATTTAGGAAGATAAACTGAGCAGGACAAAACCGAACTCTCTTGATTCCCCTCCTGGCTCAATCCATCCACTAGTTCTGCTCTTCTCCCAGGCTTCCCTATGTCAGTAAATGGCACCACCATCTACTTTGCATAAGCCGAAAATCTAGGAGTTATCCTAGATTCTTCTGACCCCTTCCGTCACATCCACTCTTCAACAAGACCTACCTAATTTTTACCACCAGAGTATATCCTTAGTCAATCTCATTCTCTCTGCGTTACTATCTACCCTAATCCAAGCTACCACCATCTCCTGCCTAGGCTACTGCAATATGCTTCTAACTGGTCTCCCCTCTTCCACCCTGGACCTCTTACTATCCATTCCTCACAATAGCCAGAGTGATATTTTTTAAGAACATAAATCTGATCACATCCCTTTTCTGTTGAAAGTCCTCCATTAGCTTGTCATTGCTACTAGAATAAAACTCCTTACCCTGGCTTACATATTCTGGAGACTGCCTACCTCACCAACTATAACTCATACCATTTTACTCCTTGCCCAGTACTTTTTAATTAAATGGGCTTTTATATTTCTTTCTTATATGCTAATCCTGGTCTTTCCTTAGGCTCTTTGCACTAGCTAAACAGTACCCTACTTGCGGTGACAATTTATCTGATCTCTAAGCAGCATTGGCTCTTATCATTCAGAATTTAGCTTAAATATCACCTGCTCCAAAAAGCTCTCCCTGAACAGTGTGAAATTGCCACCTAATCACTAATTGTATTAGCGAGCAATTGCTGCAACAATGCTGTGTAGCAGTCCACCCCAAATTTCAATGACTTACAACAACAATCACTTATTTTTCTTGCTCACAGGTCAGTGGGTTAGCTGGGACAGCTCTACTTCAGGCTAAAGGTAAGCTGGGCTTGGCTGCAGGCTTCTGGTCAGATTCAGCGGTGCTCCACATGTCACATTGTCCTGCCCAGTGGTTGACTGGGGTGACCACAGTAGTTCTTCTCATGGTGACCACAGGAGTTCAAGAGGCAAACCAAACTGTAAAAACACACTTAAGGTTTCATGTCTTCTCACATCTGCTAGCATTCCAGTGGCCAAAGCAAGTCATATGACAAAGCACAACATCAATGGAGCAAAGTTACACTTACCCAGATTCATATGGTCAGTAAGAATGACAAAAATGTTCTCAGAAACACTTAGAAGAGTCTACCTCATGTCTCATTGGCTCAGATGGTGTCATATACTCATACCTAAGCCAGTCACTGGCAAGTCAACAGAGTTACCATTAGACCAATCGATACTCATTCAGGAGGCGATGAAGCTTCTCCTGCAGCATGTAGACACTTGAAGAATGACAAAAAAAAAAAAAAAAAAAAAAAAAAAAAAAAAAAAAAAAAAAAAAAAAAAAAAAAAAAAAAAAAAAAAAAAAATCAGGATTCTATTAAAAAGGAGAAGGGAGTGAAAGGCTGTTGGTAAATCAGCTGTAAATTAACATCAGCAAATTAACACCAGAACCTTAATAAATAGTAGTTAATATAATTATGCTTACATTGATGGAATTTATATATGTCTCTATATATTATTTATATATATATCTATAAATTCTATGTACCTATAAATTATGTTATTTAAAATATTTTATATTATATGATTTAAAATATTATATAATATATAAATATGTCATTCCAGAGTAAGGGTTAGGCACTCTCACCCAATTTTATTATGATGTTCCTCATGTTCTGAATTACTAGCTAGAAAGCTGAACTGTGTCAGTCCTATATGATTATTATGGTCCAAATTTTGATTCCCAGAAAAGATGAGCAAAATAAGCAACTTCTGCCCAGAAAGGATTTCTAACAAGGATTAATTATGTCTGGATATGATCACTTTATATTTTGTTAAAGAATGATAATCTCCAAGTTTGTCAATTTTTTTTTTAGCACTAAGGCCTTCTTAGGAGAAAATCTATATAGTAGACCTCTTAGTCTCTAATAGCTCTCCTGCTAACAGATTCCTTTCTCCAAATTCCACATGCTTCCCCTGCTAACAGATTCCTTTCTCCAAATTCCACATGCTGGTAGGATTGATTTTCAAGTAGAGCTCATAACTTCACCCATTTCATAGATGATCAGTCAAGGTTATAACTTTTTGCCCTATTTCCCCAGGTGAAATTTCTATTTCATGCTTCAGAGACTAGCTAGTGTATAGTGGTTCCTTACCTCTGTGAGCTGTCTGATAAGATCTTGCCTTATTTCAGCTGTCTATGGTCATAATAACTTTATGACAAATATATTTGATTGATAATCATAGACAACAAGGTCACAAATTCAGTCTTCTCAGATTAACAAATGATGGCAGAGCCCTTCACATTTAAAGAGTCTCATAATATTCATCCATTCATTTATTCATTCATTCTTTCAAGAATTAATGAGCACTTAGAATGATTCACTTTTCATTAATTCATCTATTAGACATAACTAATAAACTAAACCAGGTCAAACTGAGATTATCTTTGAAAATGTGATGTTAAAGTACTAATTATTGGAATGAGTATTTAGCAGTGACCTTGAAAGGGGAAACTTACTTGCTAAGGATCAGGGTTCCTGAAGGATATTCTTAGAAATAGTTGTAACTGCTTCCCTTCTCAAAAGGGATAAATTCAAATTTGGGAAATTATTTTAGTATCTTTGGTTAGTGTATGATTTTTAAATCATGCTAATTTGAAGAGATGCTATAGTTTTAATGATTTTTTTGAGAGACAGAAAGTTGCCTCTGGTCAGTTTCTGTCACAGTTAATCAGCATGTTTTGTACCATTGTCTAATATGTAAAAATAGTTTCCTACTAGTTTACAGGACATAAAGCATTGTTAATAATCATATAGGCACCAGTGGATGGCAGAATTTATAGGTAGAGCCCATTACTTAAAGACAAGTGTGGTAAGCTTTACAAATTTTAGTTAGTATCAATTTAAAAAAAGTTCTAGGCCATGTGATCAGAACTACCTACTTAAAGCCAGTTTATCCATTTAAAATGTTATCCATTTAAAGTGAAACTGAGTTCTAGTCTCACTTCTGCAATATATTATCTGTGTAATATTGGTGAACTTCAGTCTTCACATCAGTCAAGTAGTGACGAGTCCAATTACTCTTCCTACACCACAGATTTACTGAGATGATAAAAGGAAATAGAAATGTGTTAAATTTCCTTGAAAACTCAAATGTGATATAGAAATTTAAGTTTTTAAAAATTTTGATTATTGCAGTAGATGTGACCTAAGCGTTTCAATAGTGATGTTCAAATATGGAATATTTTTCACATTTGTTTTTCTGTCTCAGAATCTCCCCCCTCCCCTCTTCAGTCAATTCCAGTTTAAAGCAGCTTCATTTCAGTCAACTTGAGATACTGTATATGAGGGTCTATTTCAAAGCCCCTTTCCCAGGATTCGGGCAGAGCTCCCACACAGCTGCAGAGTTCCACTGACCAAAGAAAGTCTTGTGTCTGAACTCGTCCCCCTCTCCTCTCCCAACTCACTGTGTCCACACTGCTGCAGAAGCTGCAGGTGTGTGTGTGTGTGTGTGTGTGTGTGTGTGTGAATGTCTGTTCCCATGAAAGACCATGATTTGGCGGTAGCAATTGTGATCCCCTCTTCTGTTGGTCATTGTTGTTTTTCCACCTAACACCAGCTGTCTGCTGGCTCCCTCTGTGCCTCTGGCATGTAAATGCTGGCTCTCTCATTAGTTCTTCTGGGGAATCTGCATTGGCTTCCTCTTAGCTAATGGGTGATTAGCTCTCCAATATGGTTGATTCTTTCCAACTGTAGCCACTCTTTATCCTCTTGGTGAGAAGTCTTGGAATTGGAGTCTTACTAGTTCAGGGGGCAGTCCTTATAGGATAGCAACAGATAGCTTAAGTCCCACTTGCCTTCAGGGGTATTTTTTTAAACTCAGGGAGTACCAGAGTAGGCATCTATGTAGGCTAAGCAGTGGGGTTTCAGACCACCCTGGGCATTCCATCTCTCAGCTTCACATATAGACTTTTCTCCATATTCTGTCAGAATGAGGTCCATCTGCAGGCTTGTGGCTCTGTAGTTTGGGGTTGAGGGGAAAGAAAATCCCATCCCCAAGGGAAGGAGGCTGGAGGTGAGCAAGGGATCTTTGATAACTCCCAAACTCTCTACACAGATGGCAGAGTTGGGAGAAGGGGCAATGTTTTGCTATAACATTCTCTTGGACTTTGAAAACTTTTATTTATATATAGTGTTACTTATGCTGATTTTCTTTGAATTTAGGGGGTGAATCATGAAATTCTTTTTGTTCTCAGCTCTGAACTGTTTCCAGTGTAGTCTCTATCCCAGGTGGAAAATTCTGTGGGAGCAGAAATGGTTTTTACATCTAACATCAAGTTACACTTTTATGAATACTTAATTGTCCCATGCTCCATAACGTTTGCTTCATGTCTGACTAAAGGTCTTGGTCCATCAGACTATCAGCTGTTTACTTACCTGTTTCACCTGCTTGATTGGAGTTTCTTGAGTGCAGAGGCTGCTCAAAGGTGGCACATAGTATGTGCACAGTAATGTTTGTTGCATGAAAAAAATAGACAAATGAGTGAGTGAAAGAAACTCTGAAAATGAAAGAGTAGTTCCCTCCATGTACTTCCATGAGCAACTTTCTAGATAACAAATACAATACTATTCCTGGTAGAAGTTTGCTCTTCTTTTTCATCAATGATTGTTTTATAAATTCACATCAGCATAAATCCAGTAATCATATACTAAGTACAGTGCATGTGAGTATCCAGAAAACAGTTTTATTTTCTAGAAAATGTTTTACCTTACTTCTCCCAAAAGCCAACAGTAGGATGAATACAGCATAAAGTAAGTAATGAATTAAGCTTCTCCCCTGCCAAACCTACTTACATGCCTGAATTAGTCTGACTTTTAAAAAAAATTAGTAAATCTAGAGGTGGTTCCAGGTGCTAAGATCCTCTCGTGTTTGAAGGGAGAACATTTAGAAATCCCCTCCCCCAAGGCTGTTGCAGAACTGTGTCCTATTAAATAATTTCAGCCATGACCATTTAGTAAGTCTCATTTTCATAATTTCATTCACTGAAGGAAATTTATTTGGCCCATCTTCCTCTTAGTTTTGTGTATACTTGTCTTTTCTTTTTGTAGTTTAGAACTAATATTAACTTTAAAAAATTGAGCTTAAGAGAAACCACAGTAAGTTGTTCAGTTATACTTGACATTTCAGTATCACTTTCTCATGGAATTCACAGCATGTCCTCACCTTACTAGATCAGCTGTTCAGTTCATGTCAGTAAATTTGTTGGCTGTGTGTGCTCCTCAGCAGATGCAAATGTTCAGTTATATGCATGGTTCACAATGAAGTGTGATTTGAGAAATCCCTGAATTCATATTCATGTTCTTTGTTACGTAAAGTTTTCTGTACTATTTCCCTTATTCTGAAAACTTTTCATTAGCTTTGTTCTTGGTACATCATGACACACTAGTTTTCTCAAATCTTTGCTTTCAAATGTAGATTTTTCTTTTTTCACTCAACACACAACTAATATGGGTCAGGTAGAAAACAGAGTGTTTTTCTTAAGGGACCTACAACTGAGAAAGACGGAGGCTGACTAATATCCCTATTTCATTATGAGTAGTCTAGTGACAGAGGAGCAGAGAAGGTGCAGGTTAGATGGATCTGTGATTGGGCATTTGCAGACAAGACCAGACTGACAATGCACAGAGGGCAGGACAGAGCTGGGTATTGAAGAGAGAGCAGTTAGTTGGACTTACATTGAAAAAGGGTCCATTAGAGGAAAACATAGGCAGAACACTCTATGACATAAATCACAGCAAGATCCTTTTTGACCCACCTCCTAGAGAAATGGAAATAAAAACAAAAATAAACAAATGGGACCTAATGAAACTTAAAAGCTTTTGCACAGCAAAGGAAACCATAAACAAGACCAAAAGACAGCCCTCAGAATGGGAGAAAATATTTGCAAATGAAGCAACTGACAAAGGATTAATCTCCAAAATTTACAAGCAGCTCATGCAGCTCAATATCAAAAAACCAAACAACCCAATCCAAAAATGGGCAGAAGACCTAAATAGACATTTCTCCAAAGAAGATATACAGATTGCCAACAAACACATGAAAGAATGCTCAATATCATTAATCATTAGAGAAATGCAAATCAAAACTACAATGAGATATCATCTCACACCGGTCAGAATGGCCATCATCAAAAAATCTACAAACCATAAATGCTGGAGAGGGTGTGGAGAAAAGGGAGCCCTCTTGCACTGTTGGTGGGAATGTAAATTGATAACAGCCACTACAGAGAACAGTATGGAGGTTCCTTAAAAACCTAAATATAGAACTACCATATGACCCAGCAATCCCACTACTGGGCATATACCCTGAGAAAACCATAATTCAAAAAGAGTCATGTACCAAAATGTTCATTGCAGCTCTATTTACAATAACCAGGACATGGAAGCAACCTAAGTGTCCATCAACAGATGAATGGATAAAGAAGATGTGGCACATATATACAATGGAATATTACTTAGCCATAAAAAGAAATGAAATTGAGTTATTTGTAGTGAGGTGGATGGACCTAGAGTCTGTCATACAGAGTGAAGTAAGTCAGAAAGAGAAAAACAAATACCGTATGCTAACACATATATATGGAATCTAAAAAAAAAAAAAAAAAATGGTCATGAAAAGCCTCGGGGC
>RJWK010032497.1:0-23645 GCA_004363435.1 Platanista minor | reverse complement strand
GAGCAGGCCTGGACCAAGATGTGAGTCCTCTGGCCTTCCTCTCCACCTCCCACCTTGGTGTTTCAAATACCCAGCGGATTTCCAGCTTGAAGGATTGCATCCGGCCGGGGCTACATGGGCCTGCCAAAGACGTGTTCATCCTGCGTTCCTGGCTTCCCTTGTTCAGAGACTGCCCTTTCTAGAGGGCTCTGTGCCTGTGCCTTGAAGGAAACAACCACGGGAAGAAAACAAATGTGTGTAAACTGCTATCAATAAATGACACCCAGACCTTCCAGCTCAGTCTTACGGGGTTTTTTTTGTGTGCGTGTGGGAACCGTGGGATCAGGACAGAGCATTCTGGCAGTTTTTGTGTGCACGTTTGTATCACCAGCTAGGACAGAACCTCCAGCAGGGCAGAAAATGCTTTGGTTTCAGAAAACACTGCTGTGTTCCAGATCCATCCCAGCCTGAAATGAATCAGTGGTGTCAAGTGTTACGTGGGTTCTTAGGAAGTGAGGGGTGGTGGAGGTTCGTTAACACCCCCTGTGGCTTTTGGGGCCAACTGGAAAGTTGTAGGCCCACCCCCTAAATGAGGGGTTGACAAGATACACGTGTGCCAAGCCCTCTGTGCACTCCGGTTAGACTTTTACATACATGAGATGGCTTCGGGTGCCCTGCCTGTTGTGGGCTTGTATTGCTTATTCTGCTTTGCTTCAATGAAGAAAGGCCTTGGCCTTTGAAGGGGGCCAGGTTTATGCGCTTTGAGTGGTGGGGAGGGAAAGCAGACCTACAGTTGAGAAATGGGCCGTGCCAGTCACCCATCTCAATCCTTTCAGGAATAAAATGGAAATAACGTGCCGTGAGCACTCACACTGACTGCTTTAACCTCTGCTCTCAGTTTAATCCCCAGCTCACCACCTGGCCGAGGAGAGTGGTCTCTTAAGAGGACTCTGCAGGCTGGTCTCTGACCCGGATTCTGCGTTTCCTCTCCCAGAGTGACAGGGCCAGCTGTCAGCTGGGAAACGGGACGGGTGCACAGGTTTAGGGCGGGCTGGGGACTGAGTTCTCCCAGCGCCGCACCGCGCTCCCCTCCCAGGCCCTCTCCCCAGGGATCTCGTCCTTTCCCACCCCTGTGAGCACCCAGACAGGTGTGCGATGGGCTCCTGACCCTCGGCTGAACTTCCCACCGAAGCTTCGTTCTGTTTGATGCTGGGCGAGCCTCATCTAGCCCATCTCCTCACCACCTCCCTGGCATCAGTTATCTCAGGTTAGCTCTTCCCACTTGTGTTTTCTGCTGTAAGAGTAGTGAGACCTGCGAGCGGAGAGGTGCCTGGACTCACAAAACGCGTGAAAGACTGGAGCAGAAAGAGCATGACTGCCAAATAGTTTCCAGACCGGCTTCCACTCAGCGGCCTTCCTCCTTTCCTGCTGTTTATTGCTCTGGACACCCTTGCGGGGCGGGTCCCAGCCGCTCCGCGGCATGTGGGATCTTCCTGGACCGGGGCACGAACCCGCGTTCCCTGCATCGGCAGGCGGACTCTCAACCACTGCGCCACCAGGGAAGCCCCTCCCCAGGCCCTTTTTTAAAAGAGCAGTTTGTTTCTTGCATATGGCAGGAGATTGGGTTTCCCACCCATGTGTGTGAGGGGAGCCGTCCCCAGCTTCTGGGTTCCTTGTGCCTCCAGGTCAGCCCCTCGGCTTCAGGCCGGCCAGTTCCTGCTGGTTTTGCCTGTAGCCTCCCTGCCACAGACAGTGCTAGTGGCAGACCAGGGTCCTCATTCTGCCTTGACTTTCACCAAGTAATTCTTTTCACAAATGTTCAAGAGCTGTTAACTGGCTGCTTCGCCCCAGAGTCCCGCCCCCACGATGGCCTCTGGGTTTCTTCAGAAACTGCCACAATGGGCTTTTATCAGCTCGGGATTCTCTGGGCCCTGGATCAAAAGCCGTGTCCTGTCCTGGCCAGGGAGGGGGCCGAGCAGGGAGTGTCTCTCCTTTGGTCAGGCTGAATAGTTCCCTTGTTCAGGCTCCGAGGGTCGCGGACTAGGAAGGCAGTGGGCCCTGGATGGGGGGCGGGGGAGGGGTGGGACCCTCGAAGTCTCGCCATTTTTCCTTACTGCTGCATTTTACACAAGTTCTGCGGGTGTGGACTGAAGGGGGAGGAGCTGTGTCGTCCCCAGGTGGGTCGATTTGAGAGACAGGGAGAGACGATGGAATATTGTCAAAGTCTGACGTGTAGCAGATGCTATTCTAATCACCTGGTGGTCCAGCAATCAGCAGGGGAAGAGCAGGTAGGCCCTCCCCTCAACCTTTGCCATCTGCCAATACTGTGGGCAAAGTAGCCCACCTTGACTGAAAACAACCTGGGTGAGACCGTCGCAGGAAACTGGAATTGATGTCCCCACCTTTCCTAGGCCTCCTGTCCATCCTGCACACTGCTCCGAACTTAATTTTTCTAAAGCAGATCTCATCGCCTTCCTCCTGAAAAATCTTCAGCAGCCACTCCTCCCTTGGTTAATAAAGTGCAAATGCCTTGTCCTGGCATTCGAGGCCCTCTGCTCGCTACCTTTCTAGTCCAACTTTATACTTTACTGCTTGCCTTCACATACCTACCTGGTGGCTCCCATGGGATGGGGAGTGTTGTCTAAAAATGCAGGTGGAAAGGGGCAGCGGCTACTGGCATTAGGTGATGGGAAGCAGAGGTGGCGGGGATGTTATGAGACCTGCTTTGTGTGGGACAGACTCATGCAACAAAAAATTGCCCCAAACATAATGCCAATAACACTCCTCACTGAAAACACGCACCGAACTGAGTTCCTTGCTCTTGTCTGCATACCCCCCCAGCCCCACTTTCACTGCATCCCCTCTGCTCGCACGGTCACTTCATCCCGGACAGCCCTTCCCCCAAAGTTCACAGGTCCAGATGCACCCCATCCTTTGAGTGCTAACTCCAATTCTTTCTTTAACACAAAACTTCCGCTGAGCCACAGTCCCATGAGGAGGCGTTTAGGGTGCATTGGGGTTGCAGGGGTGTGTGTGTGTGTGTGTGTGTGTGTGTGTGTGTGTGTGTACATGTGTTCTCCCTCCAGCCCTACATTTATGGAGGGCAGGACACTTATGTGATTAAACGTTTCCTCTTCCTATTCTTCCTCCCAACCACCCCCTGATCTTTTACCCCAAGTCAAACATGGCTGGCTCTTGGTGGGAGTTATTGAATGTTTGTCAGATGAAGAGATGAAGGAATAGACACACAGGACGGAAGTTAGAAGTGAGGTGAGTGCTGGGGGTCGAGGCCCCTGATTCTCCTCCCCCGCCATTATGTTAAGTAGCCTCAAGCTGCTCTGAAGCAGGGTGCTCAGGGTCTAACAGACTGACCCATCCACAAAGGTCCCACCCGGATCGATTTCCCAGCCTCACCACCCTCTCGCTTCCTGTGACCTCCACGTGCCGGCTCTCCCCTTGCTGTCCCCTGCCCACAGCTCACCCTCTCCTGCTTCTGCCTGGAACACCTCTCCTCTCTCGCCTCCCTCTTTCAATCCCGGTCCCTCTCTGTCTCAGGCCCAACTCAAAATCCTCTTGTCCAGGAATTTGCCTGTGGCTGACCTCTTCCCACCTTTCCTTACATTTAAGGCCTCCCTTTTTTCTAAAGACATTAGCTCTGGAATTCTGGCAGCACTGGGGTTGAGAACTGAACCCAACAAAGGAGTGAAGAGGCCTCTGCCCCAGCCAGTAGAGGCTGGGATGTTTGACAAGGCCCAGATGCACATGGCTGGAAGAGGGAATGGCAATGTCCTGGCCTGGGGAAACCAGTTCGTAGTTGAAAGAAAATGACTTTGCGCAGGACACTGGGTGGAGAGGGAGGAGGGTGTATTTCCAGCTCCCTGCAATCAAGCTACTTTGGAAGAGAGTAAAGCTGAAAGGGCAAGTTTACTTTGAAGGAACTTAAAGCTGCTGTCATCCAGGGAAGATAGGACAAACCATCAGGATTAGCCAGAAAAGCCTTCTTCCATCAGTGACAGGCTTGGACCATCTAAAGTTGGCTGAACGAGCTGCAGACACTCAGGTCAGAGGCTGGCAAACTATGGCATGCAGGCCACGTGCCGCCCACTGCTTGTTTTTGTATAGCTCATGAGCTAACAGTGGTTTTCACACTTTTAAATGGTTGGAAAACAGTCAAAAGAATACTATTTTGTGACATGAAAGTGATATGAAATTCAACCTTCAGTGTTCATAAATAAATAGAGTTTTGTTGGAACACGTCTATGCATGTTTGCACTACAGCAGCAGATGTGACTACTTGCAACGGAGATTATATGGCCTGCAAAGCCGAAAGTATTTACTATCTGTCCCTTTAAAGGAAACGTTTGCTGACCTCTGACTTCAGGGCATTAGATAGCCTTGGAGAAGGGATGAACCCTGGAATATGGAAGTCTCAGGCACCAAGGAGGGGCTGAGGGCTTTAAGTCAGATACAATGTAATTGTCGCCGAAGTTCTTGACTGTGTCCGAGGCTACAGTAAACTGGGAAGCAAAGTCACATTGAGGCCCTGGCACACAGGCTTATGACACCGTCTGCCTCCGTGGCTGCAGATCGTTCTGAACTAGGCTGAGGGTGGGAATGGGAGTAGCAAACAGATGGGAATCAGGAGGGAAGAACCCAATGGTCCCCCAGAGGTCTGAGGATCTCCAGGCCTGGGGTAAAACCACTTCTTTTCCACTCCTCTGCTCTCCACGTAGGATTTGCTGCTGGATTGTCCTTCCCAAGCCACAGCCAAGGAAGGGAGACCACAGCCAAGGAAGGGAGCCCAGTGCAGCAATGACTCCCAGAGATGGGGACTCTGGCCCCTTTAGCCTCTGGGTGGAGGAGTCTCTTGGCTAATGCCATGTCTATCCTGAACAGTCAGAGACCCCAAATGAACCCACAGATGCCCCTCATTGTAGACTGTGCCAACCCTAATCTCCACCAAGCATTCAAGAACAGAGGAGCTTGTCGTCTCTGGCTAGCAACGACTTCTTCTCCATGCTCACCTTCACCATCCTCCCTGTGTGAAATGCTTTTTCCCTCATCCGTGTCCGTAACCCTCCCGCCTCACTCACTTCCTCTGGAGATCCTTTCCTATCTAACTTCACCCCCACTGGAGTCACAACAGCACAGAACTGCGTAGCAGGCTTTCAGATCCTCAGGAACAAGCCCTTCATTTGGGAGAGGAGGGGGAGGAGACTTGCCCAACGTCCCACAGGATGCGGGTTGCAAGGCCAAAGGGTGGAATCCAGGTGTCCACACTCTGTCTAGTACTGTTTCCATCCCATCTCTCAGCTTCCAGGATTCTATATCCGGGCCCCCTTGTCCTGTAAATCCTTTGCACTCACAGGTGGGCTTGCGCATGAGGGGACTTCATTCTCTTCGTAGGCACACTTCCATCCCCAGCTAGACCATAGCAGGCAGAGACAACACTTCTCCTTCATAAGGCCCTTCTCTCCAGGGCACTGCAGCCATCCTTGCTGACACTGTGAAACTCCGAGCTGGCCTGGACATCCCAGATTTATCGCCCCAGAAGGCAACTAAGTTTGTAGGAAGGATACGGGTTCTAGAGTGAGAAAGATTTGTGTTTGGATTCTGACTCTGCCAATTACTAGCTTGGGAGACCTTGGGTAAATTACTTAGCTGCTTCAATCACCCTTTTTTTTCTTATCAAAACTAAAGATACGAATATCCACACTGCAGTGTTGCTGAGGAATAAATGAGTTGACAGATGTGAAAATGCTCAGCACAGGGCTCAGCCCATAGGAGACGTTCAAAATATTCTCGTTCCTGTCCCTATTTATGTTCTAAGGGGCTGCCTGCCTCTCCCTAATGTCAGAGATCAGGAAACTCCTTTGGAATTCTGAGGTAGCAATGGGCATCTACGTGCCCCTGATTCCATGCCTATAGCTATTGAGAAGGGGGTATAGGGACCATCATGGGTCTAACCCTGGTTTGGTTCAAACAAGAAGATGTGTAAGTTGAGCTCCAGGCTTCTGAACCTCCCAGGAGCCCTGATGTCTTGGGGAAGGTGGCTTGATCTAGCACTCAAGAAGCTGCGTTCAGGCCTTCTTTATTTGAGGTTGAGGGTACAGGTTGGCTGCACAGATTCCAAAGTGTGCCTTGTACAAAGAATTTCTGCAAGTCCCTTTATACCTCCACGTCCCCGTTTTCCCATCCTTACAATGAAGGGGTAAACACCCTATCAGCTGTTTGCCAACTGAGCTTCCAGGAGTGTGGAACGGGTCCAGTATTTACCCTGCTACAGCCAGAGCAGCGTTGAGTTTAGCAGTCTTACAGGAAGGCCTTAGTCACTGCTGTCATTTAAAGGAAGGGCTCCACAGCTACAAAAGTTTGAAATCCACTGTCATGGAAGCTGTTCTCAAAGGTTCCTTCCATCTCTCAAGTCTGTTTCAGGCCCAGCCCGGCAAAGCTGTGGCCTCTGTTCTCCGCCAGATGGCAGCAACCTGCCTGCTGCTGCAGGTGACAGGCTGTGTTAACAAGCACAAGCTGTTCAGAAAAATATCCTAGGGAAGGGACCAGGAGGACATTAGCACCAGCTCTGAGGGTAAGTAAATAGATCGAGGTGACCGTCTGCAGGCAACTTCCTGATACAAAACCCCCTGGGCATCTGTGGCTGTAAACATACCAAGTGTCCTGCCCCAACCACCAGCCAAACTGGTGCTACCCCTCTCTTTGCCAGGTGGGAGATTGCCACCAGCTCAGCTTAACTCTTTCTAAAACCAGGGAGGCTCTAAGTGTGCTGGATAGTGAGGCTTTGGCAGCCTGAGGTCAGTTTGGGGAGCTCAGCAGTTGTTCATGAATTAGTGAGACACAGAGGGGAGATCACATTCTCCTTCAGAGGCCCCAAGAGTTTCCTTCCAGCTTCCCCAAACACTCGTGAGGAAGAGTAAAATCAAATCTGATAGGTTTAGGGGTGGTTTGACCTTCCACCTTGTGGATGCTCTCTGAATGAACAGACCTGAAAAGGACAAGTGTCATGTACACAAGTTGGTCCATTTATTCATCCAACAACTATTGAGCACCTACCGTGTGCAGTCCTGGGCTAGATGCTTCAGGGGATTAGAAGATGAATCAGATACAGGTCCTTTATAAAGAAGCGAACACAAATGACAGGTGATCACCAAATGACAGCGATCACCAAATGACAGGTGATCAGGTCGTGTGTATTGATGTCATATTGTATATCTTCTTTTCCCTTCAGATTTCTGTTTCTTATTGTTTGGTTCAGGTCAAAAGTTAAATGATGAGGCCATGAAATGGGGGAAGACACAGGGAAAGGGAGTGGTTAAAAGGAAACCAGAGGCAGCTCAAACATTTGCCATAAGGAATCCACAAAGGGGAATGTCGAATGGCTCTGCTGTTACTGATGTGTACAGATCTTAAAGCAAACCACTTTCCCCATCTCCTCCCATCAATTGTCCTGGAGAATGTATGATCCTAGCTCTACCCTGTTTCATCTTGCAAATGCACACTGCCCGATTCTTTAAATTGGCTTAAAAATAATACTTATTGCTTTGATACTTTTTATTTTAAATGATACAGAGAAGTACAAAGAATTAAACAGAATGAACCATAATCCCATTGCCCACAGGTAATTTTTTTAAATATGTATATCTATCTCAATATCATATCTACATCACTTTAAAATGCAAATGGTACAGGAAGATACATAATGAACACTGAATGCCTTCCCACCACTTTTCTTCCACAGTTCCTCTCCCCAAAATAACCACTGTTAGGTTACTTAAATTTCCTCCCAGTACAAAAAAGAAAAAAGTCATGCATTCTGGAGCACATATGTCTCTAAGCCTATACGAACATGTCCTCTGCTGTTCTGATTATTTGCAGAAAAGGGATCACACTGTTCTGTATCTTGCTGCTTTCGTTTACTGAAATATCTTGGACTTCTCACCACAGTAGCACAAACAAATCCACCCCATTGTTTTTAATGGCTACAGTGTTTCCCTGGGTATGGACCTATCATGTTTTGTTGTCACGAATCGGCTTTTGGATGACTTGCTGGTGGTTTTTCGTATGTTTTGCTGTTGCAAACAAAACCACAATGTATGCAGCCCCATTTTTCAAAGGGTCCGATCTCTGCACAAGGTTTTCTTACAAGGCGAAAGGGTTGTGTCCAGGGTCCTAGGAAATAATCTTTGGGGTGGGGAGATGGCATTGCTTGAGCCCCTGGAGCTGCCCAGAGGCTTCATATTATGAATGTGTGACTCTGACTTCTTTGGGGAAGTCATTACTCCACCTCTTTACCCTGCCGACCTGGCATGGCTGCTACCAGGCTAGCCCTCCAGGTGTGGCTGCCCTTGGATGGGTCTCTGCTCTGGAGTCCCAGATGGTTGAGGGCTTGCTGGGTTGGTTGGTGATCTCCCTGGAACCCTTGGCTCAGGCTGGGGTTGTTCTGCTTAGCTGGGGTTCATGGCTGCACGGTGCTGTTCTGAGATTCACAAACAAACAGGAAGCCAGGCCACTTCCTCCTTGCTGGGGCTGGTCCCCCATCCTTATCGCCCAGTTGGCCCAGAGGGGAAGGGGCAGCCCAGGATTCACAAGGCAGCTTCCTGGCAGAGGTGGCGGGGGAATTCTGGGTCCCACTGCCAGGATGAGCTTCCCAGCCCTGGGCACCTATTTGTTCAGCTGGGACAGCCCTACTGAGAATCAAAGTTAGGCTCCAATCTCCCCCTTTCAAGAAGAATTTTCTGACAAAGCCCACCCTGTTTGGCTCCCCCTTACCCCTTTGGTTCTGAGATGGAGCTGTTGTGAACTTGTAGTAAGCAGCTCTCTGGGTGTTTGTGGTGGGAGAGTGTTTTCTCCTGAAGGCAGCAACAACATTTTCTTGACTTTTCCCAATACCCATGCAGCACGGCACTCTGCTCATGCGGGATGCCCAATAAATGTTTGTAGACTAAATGACTGACCAACTCCAAAAGGGGTGCCAGGGAACAAGCGAGACGGAACAGGGCTGTAGTCCAGGCTCATGGTGGGGTCAGAAGGCATCGCTGCTCAGGACCGGACCATGGGGCGTCTGATTGGCGGGAGTGGTGGGGACTCTTAAGAGAGTGTGAAGCAGAGGTGTAGCTGGGGCCGAGGCTGGGGATGAGGGCTGCAGATACTATAGTCCACAAGTCCCGAAGGCCCACTAGACTGCCTGGAACATCAGTTCCCTGGTTTCCAATCAATAATCAGTTAGTTGCTATATACGCTACACCGGTGGGGGGGGGCGGGGGGGCCGGGAGGGTGCCCTTTTTTTTAACAAATTCAAATTTATAAAGCACAGTCAACATAAAAACAATGCTGAGTATCCTTTTAATCCTTCATGGTGACTCAGAGGGCGCAGTAGGATACCTCAGTGCTTGGGGCTGTCCTTACGCCTATCAATTACTTTAGAGAACATTAGCCGTGGGCCCAGCAGCCTGCAGTGAGTCACTATCAGTTGCTTAAAAACAAAAATCTCGGCTATCAACTTGTTTAGTTGCCACTGTTCTCTTTTTTTTTAAAGAAAGCCGAGGACAGAAACCAAACTTAAAAACAAACAATAACTAGGAAACCCTAAAAGCTCAGTTATCTTCCCTTTGCAGTTGTTTGGGCTTCAAACAAAAGTTTCTCTGTTAAGCACCCGTGGTGCAGAGAAGCCTGTGGAGGTTGGAGGCCATCCGCGAGGACTGAGCGATGGGGGGCCAGGCTGGGGCTGAAGGGGAAGGCAAAGCAGGAAGGGCTGCCTGGAGGTGGGGACCTTGGACATTTCAGGAGGGCAGAGAGGGAGTCGGAGCTCCCTATGCCGCATCTCCAAAGCTGCAAAGCTGGTGCAGACCACGGACCAACAGCCCCCCTGACGCCACCTAATGTGCGTCACACAGGTGGACCGAGAAGTGACTCTGGAGGCCTGGTGAGGTTCCAGCGCTCATGATCCTCACTTGGCTCCATATACAATCTCATAGCATCGCGGGAGGGGGTCAGCTCCCTACGTGTCCTGCACAGTTTCCAAAGCTTCGACCAACAGCCAGTTTAGGGTGTTTCCCCCGTAAGTAGAGAAGGGAGGGCTTTATAGAGATGGCTACGGGTGCGGGCCAAGGCTGGGCCCGGCATGAGGCCACAAACTGTAGCCTCCAAGGCTGGCAAACCACTGGACAGTAAGAGATGAGTGGAAACCTCAGCTTAAAAATACCCAATCTTGTTGTAAAGAGAAAAAGAACAGGAAGGAAGTGTGGGCAGGCAAGGCAGAATAGACAAAAAGCCCCAGAGAAGAATAAGATGTTATTAATGGCCAGAAGCTGATCAGGTAGAACAGGTGGGGAAAGCCCTCCAGGTGCCCAAGGGGCTGGTGGGCAGGGGAGGGGATCATGTGCATGGTTCAGGCACACCCTCCCAGAGAAATGATTTGGACCTACTGAGACCAGGATCCAGATCCCCCCCAAAGAGCTCTCGGCCCAGGAAAGGAGTGGCTGGGCATGGGGCCGCCCCACAGGAGAGTGGGGCAGGGGTGACCAGAGGCAGACTGTCATGTCTGTCCTTCCCTCTCGGGGGAGAGAGCCACCTGAGCCACCGGACCCTCAGCTCACACCTGGGCAGGGTAGAAGGGTGTTCAGTTGGCCTTGGAACAGCAGCCACTCTTGTGGAGGGAAGGGATAAGAGTGAGGGGGCTGAGTGAAGTGGCATGGCACCAACTCCACGCCACCGAGGTTACAATCAGGGCTCTGGATCCAGGATGCTGAGTTTCACTCCTGACTCAGCCACTTACTAGCTGCATGACCTGGAACTGATGCATAACTTCTCTGTGCTTCAGTTTCCTCATCTGTAAAATGGAGATGCCAGGAGTGGCAACCTCGTGGTGTTGTGGTGAGGATTAAGTGAGCAAATATGCCCAAGCCTTCTAGAACAGTACCTGGTACCTAGTATTGTTTTTTAAGTGTTAGCCTTTGCGGGGTGGAGTACGGGGACAGTGCAGGTGATGGGTGGGAAGAAGCTCCCGAAACCTCACGTCCATGGGACAGCGCTTCACAGAGAGCCTGCACCACACCACGCTAGGAGGGAGGGGATGGAAATAAGATAGATGTGGTCTAAGCTCTCAGGAACCAGTGGCTTATGGAGGACACAGACAGCTAACCAGTCACATTTCAGCATAATACAAGAGTGTTTCATACCAAGTACTGGAGCGCTTGGAAGATGGAGTAACCTTCCCTGCTTTCAGTGTTGGGGAGGTGTGGGGCATGCTAGTCTTAGAGGTTTAGTAACATAAGTCATTAGGCCGAGAAGGGAACATGGTATTCAAGGTGGGGCTCCTGGGCAGTTGCCTGGGGGTCAAGAGCAGGGAGGGTGGCTGGGAGTGAGCAGTTTGGAAAGGTCAGCAGGGCCTGGGCTGGCAATTCTCTGCCAAGAGTTCGAACTTTAGCCTCTAGGCCTGAGGCAAGTGGAGAGGCTAGGAAGGGGGGACCCAAATCAGGCTCTTGTATTTGAAAGAATTCTCTGGCAGAAATGTGGAGGGGAAATGAGAGGGGATGAGAACAGTGGCAGGGAGGCCAACTGGTTAAGTAACCCAGCAATGGTCAGGGCAAGAGACACCAAAAGGAGGGCCCTTAGAAAGTGACTAATGGGGGGTAGGGATAAATTAGGAGTTTGGGATCAACATATACACACTATCCAAAACAGACAATCAACAAGGACCTACTGTATAGCACTCAGTATTCTGTAATAACATATATGGGAAAAGAATCTGAAAAAGAATGGACGTATGTATATGTATAACTGAACCACTTTGCTGTACAACTGAGACTAACACCAGATTGTAAATCAACTATACTCCAATATAAAATAAAAATTAAATTAAAAAATAAGGGCTTCCCTCGTGGCGCAGTGGTTGAGAGTCCGCCTGCCGATGCAGGAGACGCCAGTTCGTGCCCCGGTCCAGGAAGATCCCACGTGCCGCGGAGCGGCTGGGCCCGTGAGCCGTGGCCACTGAACCTGAGCGTCCGGAGCCTGTGCTCCGCAACGGGAGAGGCCACAGCAGTGAGAGGCCCACGTACCGCAAAAAGAAAAAAAAAAAAAAAAAAAATAAGCTACAAGCATATATAGTACAACACGGCCAATATTTTATAATAACTATAAGTGGAGTATAACCTTTAAAATTTGTGAATCACTATATTGTACACCTATAACATATGATATTGTACAGCAACTATACTTCAATTAAAAAATAAAATAAAAATAAAAATACTGCTCAAGGAAAAAAAGAAGAAAGTGGACTAATTTGGAAGGATGGCAAGCAGAAAGGAGGGGAAACTGACCCTGTGGTTTCTGGTCTGGGCAACTGAGTGTTTAGTGGTGTCCTTATTGGAGATGCGGAAGAAAGGGAGCAAAGTGGGCTTGACAAAGAAGGTTAGAAAGGGTGAGCTTGAGGGAATTCCCCGGTGGTCCAGTGGTTAGGACTCTGCACTTTCACTGCTAAGGGCCTGGTCAGGGAACCAAGATCCCCGCAAGCCATGCAGCGTGGCCAAAAAAAAAAAGACAAAGAAAAGGAAAGAAAGAAAGCAAGCTTGAGCTTGAGGTGGCTGATATAGCCAGGAGGGGCTTGGAGAAAGAAGAAATGGTAGTGCAGTGATGGAAATGAGGTGGGGATTGCAGAAGACTCCCTTCAGAGTGAATCAAGGAACCTTGGACACGGAGCCATGGGCGATGTATGACACGTGGGGTCTGCAGGGGGAAACACAGAAGCAAGGGTACCAGAGGGGCTGACAAGGCTCCCCCACTCCCTAGCTCATGGCTAGAAACCTGCAAAGTATCACAGTTTCCATTGCCTAGTTAAATGACATTACGGATTATATTATCTAAATTGAACTAAATGAGCCTTCATGAAATGGTCACGGGGTTTAAAAAGATTCCTGCAAAGGAGCTGCGGGTTAAAGATCATACTAATTCAGCAAGCACTAGCACACAAGAAAGTGGCACCCCTGGCACTTCTCACACGAGCTCTTTGTCAGCCCCATCAGGAGGCTAACACAGGGACAACCTGATCAGGTCTAACACGATGACAGCCGCAAAACTTTTTTTGTAATTTGTAATTATCAAGGTCACTATGTGATATGTGAATTACACTTTCCACCATTGTTAAAAACAAACCTCACCCAAGTATATATTGTGCCCTGAGATATAATGAGAGTAGGCTGTGTGTACACTTTGTAAGTAATTGAACTTATACGAAGGGCGCATGCTCAAATTTCATAATGGATGAGATGTAACTTCTCAGTATGAGAGTTGTCATCTCACTCAGGATTTGATTTGGGGGAAAATTCTTAAGTCATAGGTTTCGGGTCCCAGGGCATGGACTGCTTTCCTACTTTATCAGTTCCACACATCTGAAGTGCTACGTATTGTATTTACCTCTTAGAACAAAGGATGCTTGTACTCAAAGTGTGGCCGCAATGGCTCGCTTCTCTTTCACTGCCACGGTCCTTCTTTCTGGGGATGAGGGAAAGATTAGTTGAGCTCCCTGGAGAAAAGCATTAAGTAAATACAAGGCGTTGCCGAAGTTATGGTTACTGTTATTAACAACACTAACAGGCAGCAGCAGTGAACACTGCTCCAAGGTGTTCTCATAAGGATCCAGGTGAGAGGTTTCTAAACACATCCAACCTCTCATCTCTTAACAACACTTGAATCCAGGGGTCCTTCTGGCATATGAGTCCCATGGCACATGGAGGCTGATGGGGCTTAGAAGAACGGAAGCCCGCAAGGGATGGGATTGCCATTCTCTGAGGAAGGGAAGAGCTTGCCTCCTGCTAGGCAGAGTCCAAGTTCAGACTGGACCAGCGACTGGTTGAGAAAAGCCTTCCGCATGTCAGCCCAATGCTAGGGAGCTAATACCTTCACCGGACACTTGGGTACCTGCATTCCACTACTCCGAGGAAACTGGGGAAAACACACATGCATACAGTTTTATATTAAAATAATTACTTTTACTTTTTCAAAGCACATTTGTGTGGGGAAGGTGATAGGGTGGGGATGATTATTTGCCACAGTTTATGCCCAACACCTATTTATTGAGCATGTGTCATGTATGCAGGATGCGGTACTAGGCGCTATGAGGACTCAGAGATGGAGACCTCAGCACACTGATGACCCGAGTGGGCAAGTTGAGATATGCACATAACCAGGGAAGAGGGTGGACCAGGGGCTTGAGGTTCAGACAAAGAAGAACCAGCATTCCAAGATGGGAAGAGAGTCAGGCAGTCATGGAAGCAATGATCTCTGGCCTGGACCTCAAAGGCTAGGAAGGTCTGGCCAGGTAGAAATGACGAAAATGACATTCCCAAAGAAGGATGGCAACCCCAGAATGGGAAAGCATGGGATATGCATGACCAACAGCAAGGAGTCCCTTTTGGCTGGCATCTGGAGGGTGAAGAGTGGGGTTGGGAAGCTGAATTAGAACCAGATCTTTGGGACTTCCCTGGTGGTGCAGAGGTTAAGACTCCACGCTTCCATTGGAGGGGGCGCTGATTCGATCCCTGGTCAGGGAACTAAGATCCTGCATGCTGCATGGCATGGCCAAAAAGAACCACATCTTCAACGGCCATATGCTGGACTATGGGATTCAGAGTTTATCTTCAGTGAACAAGGGGGAACCTTGGAAGTTTTGGGGCAGGTGAGACAGTGAACCCAAAGAAGTTAAAAACAAAACGAAACTTGCCCAGGGTCCTACCGTGAGTTAATTTGTGGCCCAGCCAGGACTTGAATTCTGATTTGTACTGACACAGGCAAAGCTCCTGGACCTCAAGCTGACCAGACAAAAATGGGTCTGTGGGAAAGCGCTCCAGGCCAGGGATGGCCAGAGTGCTTCTCTGGGAAACCCAGGAGCCCGAGCCTCCAAGGAGCCTGGCGTCCTACCCTCGACCCCTCAGTGGAGCTCACTCTTCCCGTGGAACCTGGAGGCTGGATGAGCCGGGTGCTGGGCTGCAGTCCTTGGGAACCCAAATGGATTGGGCTGGGAATGGCTAAGTGTGGGATCACTGCAGTAAAATGAAGCGAAAGGAGCCCTCGGAGTGTCTCGGGGTGTGCGGAGCACAGGGCGTGGGCCTCACATTCCTGGATGGTTGAGACGCCACAGCTGATGATTATCATTATTATTCCTGCTCTGGCTTCTCCGAGCTTTCATCCTGCAGGACCCTGCCTTGCTGGCCGGGCTTCACCAACTAGCAAGTCCTCCTGGGGTGGGGCAGGGCAGGGCGGGCGGCTCCTGGCTGCAAGGGAACACAACACCATTGTGGGTCTCTTCCCCAGTGAGACCAGGGAACTTCCTAACCCTGGAAGCAGGGGCAGACTTTCTCAAGGGGGAAACTGAGGCACAGAGCCAGGGTATGATGTGACCGAGATCATGGGGGCCTCCCTCTCCTGCCGCTACTCACTAGACCATACTTATCCTTCCCCGACTGGAGCAGGTCTTGTTGTCCTGGAGGGGAGCCAGGGAAGGCGTGGATGCTAGAAGAGAGAATTGGGTCTGGGCCAGGACAGCAGAACTGGTACCTTCCTTGCCAGGCGCTGTGGGCATCATGAGGTCAGACTCCTGGTTTCTCGTCTCTCTGGAAGGTCCTTCTTTATGGGTGGATCTTCCCCAAGCCCCTGAGGGAGGCCAACGCCGCAGACGCAGATGTGCAAAATGCCTGGCTCTCTCGCATCAGACGCTACATGCAGCACCTGGAGATGAAGAGCCCCGGTCTCATAAAGATGGGTCAGGCGAGGGGCAGAGGGCCAGACGATGGCTCCGAGACAGGGAAAGGGGCGTGTGTGCCTGCACGCGCACATTTGCTTATGCCAGGCTTCCAGCAGTGACATGTCCCTGCCTGCCCCGATGAGATCAAAGAGAGAAAGACTAGGAGGAAACGTGAACAACACCTGATGACTGGGTCGGGGGCTGGCTGGGATCCCATCGGCAGTGGGAACCCCAAGGAGAAGGGAGGGAGTGACCTGACCAGCTGAAGCTGAGACCCAGTTGGCAGGTGCGAGAGTCACCTTCCCTACTCTCTGCTGTCCACCTAGAGAGCCGCAATCTTTGGGAACATCTTCTGGCTTAAAGCAGAGGTGGGACAACCCAGAAGAGTAGGCTGAGGAGCTTGGAGGAGAGAAGACAGTAAACAGGGCTTCAGGGGCCTCCACAAGCTCTCACATCCTCAGTGCCTCCCAGAGCCAGCCAACCAGCGTTCATCTATCTAGCATTTATTAAGCAGCTACTGTGTCCAAGGCATTCACTCTGCTTGGAGCTGTGGGTGTAGATGCTTAAGACATGGCCTCTGCTCTCAGGAGAAAGACACATCTTCCTCTTTGGTTTCACCCCCACTCCACACAGTGCAACGCCAGGATCCCGGGCTGGGTCCCAAGGCGTCTTCCTCTTTGGCCATTTTTGGCTATTACTGCATTGGCCCTTGCTTCTGTTCCCACTGTCAGCTCTGAGTTCACACAGCAGCAAGGCTCACTAGAGTTCTTACTGCATTCTTGACACTCACTCGGCTGAAACATTCACCCTTCAGCCACAAAAGTCATCTCTGGAGCTTGCCACTGTGATTAGGTGGCTCCAAGAAGACGCACTGTTCTTCGGGTAACCCTACCCTCTTCCAGATCAAACGCAGCCTGTAAAACCCCCGCCTGCTTGCCTTCTCCTGTCAGTGACCTGAAAAACCTGCAGGGGTTCCCTGTTACTCAGCAGATACAAATGGAACTTTGGGGCTATTTTCCAGATCCCTCCCATGCATTTCTAGAGCTTTTTATTATTACCCAGTGGTGTCCCTACACACCCCCAGCACACCCATCTTGTAATGTAACTCAACAGCTGAGCAAAGAGCAAAGAGCTCTTTAAGGGAATCACTTCCACATTTACAGTTGATTTATTCAACAAATATTTAATAACAGCTGCTCTGTACCAGGCACTGTGATACACACTGAAATGGCTCTAATGGTGTCTAGGGCACACATGCCTCCTGCCCTGGGGGAGCCCATGAACTAGCAGTCAGGACAGACACTAATAATGAAAACAGAATGGTATGTGTGGTCAGACTGGATGACCATCCGGGGTTCCTGAGAGTCCGGTCATTTCCACGGTGGCCGCAGAGATCTCTTTTACTTCCTGCCTGGATTCTTCACAGAGGAGAGTGTGCCTCGCTGGGGAGGAGTGAAGAACGTTCCAACAGGATGTCCACATGGTAAGACCCCAAGGGCATCAGCCCCCATTCTGTTCTCCCCATGGGGGTGGGGGTGCCTAGGTCCCACCCTTCATGAATTCAGCCTCCTAGGGAAGTGACACAGGAAGCAGGGACAGAATTAAGAGCTTAAGAATTCCACGTCCACATATGTATGTGTATAGCTGATTCACTTTGTTATAAAGCAGAAACTAACACACCATTGGAAAGCAATTATACTCCAATAAAGATGTTTAAAAAAAAAAAGAATTCTACGTCCAAACAAACCATTTGGGCCATGAAACTGAGAAGGGCTGCAAAAGGCACTTCCCAATTTCACCATGCTGGGAAATACCAGGTCCCGCCACTTCTCCAGAAAGCAGCCACCTTGTTGAGGGTGAAATCCACTCTCCTCTGTTCCCTGACTACATCGCCCATGAGAGGTAGTACCCCTGTGTTTCATTTGGAAGCTTGTCCATGAATGAAGGCTCTAACCTCTCATGCAGATGTTGGATGTTGAGTCAGTGTTTAACCACTGCAATTGGCAGAAAAAGTCCTCCAACTACCTAACCAAGATGAGACACTGCAAATTCCACCCTCTTGCTCATCTGCTGCTCTCTGTGGAATGCAGAAAATAATGGAAAGTTATGAAGCATTCCCTACTCCTGATGTTCCCAGAAAACATCTGTAAAACTGACATACATAAAAGGGCTTCAGATCGGATGACCCTCACTCTCTCTAAGTGTCAGCATCCCATATGGACATTTTTTTAGAGGTAGTGATGGTGGGTGTAGGTGGGACGGGGGGTACAGAGAGCTCCCACATTCTTGAATACAAGCCTCCTGGGGGCTCTCCTGGTGGGGGGTCTCCCCCTGTTTGGTACCTCTGTCACCTGGTTGTGAAACTGGAATGGGCCCCAAGAATGCTGTGGAGGTGGCAGGTGAGGCGTGGCTGGCATGTGCAGCGCAGCAGTACAGCATTCCTTCTGAGGGGTGCCTGGTAGAAGTGACAGGGGCTCGAGCTCTAAAACAAGAAAAGCGTCAGAGAAATAAAATGTTCAAAGGCTGCTGCCCTACGTTCGTGGGAGTTTCCTAGATCAAATCCCTAAATCAAATCCCTACATTCTAATGTAGGGCAAATCCCTACATTAGAAAGAGTTTTTCTTTCCCTCCTTCTTCACTCCCTCCCTCCCTTCTTTTCTTCCTTCCTTTCTTTTCTCTCTCTTTTTCAATGGAAACACCTTTCTCCTCTCTTCCAGCCTCAATTCTACCATCCTTTCAGGTCAAGCTAACGGCCAACCTCTTTCATACAACTTTCCCACTAGTCAATCTCTGGTTGTCCGCTCCTTTCTCTGAATTCCCATTGAATTCTATTAAACTCTGGGGTTTGGTATGACTACACAGTGTCTCGTGTTCCCCAGCTGTTTTGGGTACATGAGTCTTGTCTCCCCATCCAGGCTGTAGATGTCTAGAGGGCAGAGGCTATTCCTTACATTTTGGAGTCCCTCAGCCCATGGCTGGGTCTGTAATAGGCCTTTATTGAGACCTTCATTTGCCTTTTACTTCTCATTAAACATCAGATAATCCACACAGGAAAAAAAATTCGTAAGTGTAATAAATGTGAATAAGCCTCCCTTTGGGTAGAGTCACCAACCGTCTTATACAACATCAGAGAATTCTTACTGGAAAGAAACCTGTATCTGATGTGTCCGTGCGAGAGCCCTCGGGTGAGTCTGGAGGCTTGGGAGGCACATCTGACTCAGTGTCCAGGAACTTAATTACATAGAATGTGATGTGAGGAAACCTTCGCTCAAGATGAGACCCAACATCGGCGTGGACGTTAGAGAGAAACCATGAATCCGAAGAATGTGGAAAAACCTCCCTCAAGATCTTCACCAACCAGCATCAGAGGATTCACCTGAGAATCAAGAGCAGTGTAGATGCAGGGGATACAATAGGCTGCGAAGTGGCCACAGCTCCTGTCTCTGTGCAGCTCGTCTCTAGACCCATTTCCCAGCTGAAAAAATTGAGACTTGGAGAGGAAGCACTGTCTACCGTGGGTACAGCTGGAATATTGCAAAACTTTGATTAGCACTTTTTCTTTTTTAACTTGAAACACTCCCATGTCTCACTTTCTTTGTCATTATCTCTCACTAGGGAAGGGATGATTTCCCCCTAATGCTTGTTGTTATCAACGGAGAAACGGGGCTGGAGGGGCTGCATCACTGGTCCAGTGCACAGGTCAGGATAAGAGCTCTATTCTCTGGGGACCTTTATTTGATGTGCTGGGGACCATGCTAGGTACTAAGGGAGACCAAAGGTGAGAAGAGAGGTCCTGTGCCCTCAAATAGCTTTTAACCCAGGGAGGGAAGTGACCGGTCCTTAATATCTGCTTTAACAGAAGTGCATATGAATTGCAGCAGAGGCGTGAAATGCAGGAAAGGAGCCCTACGTTCCTTTGGGGGAAGTAGGAAAAGCCTTACAGAGGAGGTATTGTTTTAGCTGAGACATAAAGGATGAGGAGTTTGCCAGACAAACAAGTGAGGAGAGGGTGTTCCAGGCAAAGGCATTGACGTAAGAAAGGGCATTGGCTGTTGAGGATCCTGAAGAAGTTCAATATGTAAAGCATGGGGCGGTGGGGGCGGCAGGGGGGCATAAACTAGCCAGGCAGTTAGACAAGGGGAAGATAACATGAGGACCTTGAACGCCTTGCAAAGCAGTTCAGAGTTCCCTTTAAGCAATGGAAGCTGTATTCGTTTCCTACTGCTGCTGTAACAAATCACCACAAACTGAGTGGCATAAAACAACACAGATTTATTATCTGACAGTTCTGGAGGTCAGAAGCTTCACTTGGCCAAAATCAAGGTGGCAGCGGGCTGTGTTCTTTCTGGAGGCTTTAAGGAAGAGTCAGCTCTTTGCCTATCCCTATTTCTAGAAGCTGCCCACATTCCTTGGTGCTTGTCCCTCTCCCATCTTAAAGCCAGCAGTCACACCATTCTGACCACCGCTTACTGGTCACATCTCCTTCTCTGACTCTAATGTTCTTGCCTCTCTCTTCTAAGGACCTTTGTGACTAGATTGGACCCACTGGATAATCCAGGCTAAGGTCTGCATTTCAAGATCCTTAACTTAATCCCATCTGCAAAGTCCCTTTCACCAATGTAAGGTAACATAGTCACAGGTTCCAGGTTTAGGGAGCCATTATTCTGCTTATCACAGCAGCCATTCAAGCATTCTGAGCAGGAGAGTGGTGTGACTGAATTGGGGTGTTGGGTAGTACAGCATTGTGGTTCAAAGAGCAGGTTTAGGAGTCTGACTACCTGGGTTCAATCCTGAGTCTGCCACGTAAGGCTTATGTAACCTTAAGTCATTTCCTACTTCATTTCGCTCTGCCTTGCTTTCCTCATCTGTGAAATGCGGATACCTACCTCAAAAGGAAGTTGGGGGCTTCCCCGGTGGCGCAGTGGTTGGGAGTCCGCCTGCCGATGCAGGGGACACAAGTTCGTGCCCCGGTCCGGGAAGATCCCACATGCCGCGGAGCGGCTGGGCCCGTGAGCCATGGCCGCTGAGCCTGCGCGTCCGGAGCCTGTGCTCCGCAACGGGAGAGGCCACTACGGTGAGAGGCCCACGTACTGCAAAAAAAAAAAAAAGAAGCTGGAAGGATTCTATGGGATAACAGAGGTGCAACATTTAGGACAGTGGAAAGCACTCAATATGGTGGGGACATCTAGGTGCTTAGTAGGTGCTAAGAACAGCAACCTGGTCAGGAAAAAGACATGCACAGTCAATGCCACACAGAGCAGAACCAAGCTTCCTATGGGGCCCATTTCCACGACCATCAACACGGTAGGAAGGAGGTCTCCAAGCACCAGGGGATTCTTTGGCACAGAGGAAATATGCAGCTCCTTGGAATGGCACCACATTGCTCAGTGGAGCACTCACCTTCTTTGTCTCTGCTGGCAAAACGAAATGAGGGATGTAAGTTGCCCCTGTCTGTTCCCATTCTTAGGTGAGGTTCCGTCTGTGTTGGATAATATTAGAGAGTAGGTGATGTTTTGTCTTAAACTCTTCCCTGAGATCTCTGAAACAACTGTTTGGTTTGACACAGGGCCAGTTAAAGACCTGGTGACAACTTACATATGCACCCAGTGTGATGGTAAGTGTGCTTCTGAGTCAATGGGCACCTGGTTTAGGGCCTCTTGCTTCCCTATCTTCTCTGTCCCCATTTTTCTGTCACCAATGAACCTGAAGCTATAAAAGAATATCTCTTTCCTGTTGCTTTTTTCTCTAAGGAACTCCAAAGGAGTGGCTTTGGATCTCCTAGAAGTTTACCTGCAAGTGGATAAAACACCAGTTTTATCCACTAAGGACACCCAGTTAAATCTGAATTTTTGGATAAACAATGAATAATTTTAGTAGGTCCCAAATGTTACTATGTGTTTAGTACTACTTTAAAACCAGATTAGTTGATTAACCAGAATACTCCGTTCCCTAAGTCCACCATATAACACTTTACTCTATGTTCTTTGATGTAATCTGCAAGGGAGATTGGTATTCAATCCCTGAAAGTTCTAGTACCTTCTAGAAGGTGACTTTCTCTGTACTAATACAGGGAAGGGAGGGAAGGCTGTGTTTCTAGAGGGAGGGCAAGGGTCAGAATAGTAAGGACTGGTCCATCTTATTTCCCTGATATGAATGGTGATGGCACTTCAGCTGTGACACAGTTTCTTCTTCTGCCCAACTCTGAGATTCAGAGAAGCTCAGATCCTGCTCTGTATCTCACCTGCCCTCTTCATTAATGGGGAGCATCATCCCCGCTGCTCCATGACCTAAGGATGACCAGGATACCCATTCTGTTTAGGTATATTGAGATTTTTTTGTCTATATTGTTGTCTTTGATGTTGAATAGGATAACGACGATGACTCTCACCATCTATGGCATGTAAGTGAAAGTCTGTCTTTGGATTGAGTGTGTGTAATTTGTAGTCACTGTTACGTGAAACACATAAATAAAAGAACGGTTGAAATATGCAAGGGTAGTCACTATTGGCACTAGGTTTGCTCAAGGTTTGGCTCCCAGGCTCCATCCCATATGACTCCGCAATCTAGAATGATCCTCCTTTTTTCACTCACCTCTAGCTCTCACTCTATACTTCCGTCCTTGGTCTGTGGGGGGTAAACACCTGAAATCCTCCAGTTTACCTTGTTTGCAGGCCAAGGCTCAGTCTTGCCACCAGTTAGGGCTTCAAGCAGATGGTCACTTCCTGGTCACTCCCTGGTCCTCTGCAGGCCACTCTCCACTGCAGCATATTATCCAGCCTGGTGCTGTCAGGTGGGACTTGAGTTTTCACATCAAAGTTGTTTAGACATGTTGTGATGGCTGATTTCTACATTTCTATACTCACCCCACTTAACTGTCATTTCAGAGACTCTAAGTAAATGCAAAAGATTATAACAGTTTATGAAATGGGAAGTGAACCCTGGATTTTACCCCTCTGGATGTGAACGAACCCACCCAGCCAATGGCAGGAGGCTGAGCCCCACAGGATTAACTGTGTCCTCTAGCACCTCCGTCACTCCTGGAAAAAGGTGGCCCTGAGGGGCCAGAGGAATTAATGACTTAATGCTTACAAAGCTCTAGGAACAACTTGCTGCAGGTAAGGTCTCATTATCGTTAATTGTTGTTATTATTGTTGTTATTGTTGTTCTTAACCCAACTCCTGTGAAAAGCTGCCACAGCTTTGTTAACGACCTCAGGTCAGGGGTTTAATGAATACCTCTGAATGCCAGAGGCCCCAGGCACTGTGTTCCCGCCCCCCACATCCAGGCTCCACCTCCTCTGAGCTCCACCCTCAGGGCCCTCTCTACCCCCAGATCTTCCCAGGCGCTACCTGAGGGGCTCCATCATTCTTCAGTCCTGCTAACAACTCCAGGTCCCACTGCAGCCCCCAGTTTCAGACACCCTCATCCCCTTTGCCACCCCTCCCCTGTAATCTCACACACCTCCTTTGGCCATGCCTTCCCTTTTCTGCAGTTTTCTGGCCCCCCCAACATGTTTCTTGGGTCTCCCAAACTGTTCTCCTGAGATGAGTCTTTTGAGGGTCACAAAAGCTAAGAGGGGGTTCCCTGAGCCCTGTCCTTCCCCCTTGCAGCCCCCATGTCCTGCACTGCATCCCAGGTCTCCCATCCCACCTCTGTGAGAATTTCAGGATTGTTCCTCAGGTAGCGAGTCCGGCTGGGTGGATTGCCAGGTTTAGGGTTACGGAGTTTGGCACGAACTCACAGCCCCGTGCAGCCTCCTTTTATTAATTCCAATTTTTAAAAACCATGTCTTCAATTGGACCTCAGTGCATGCCTCTGGGGCATAAGTCACATCTATTACAGACAACAATTAAGCATGCTGCCTAAAAGAATCCCAGAACCTCTTTTTTTTTTTTTTTCCCCCCCCGGTACGCGG